>CM070756.1:19233498-19513498 GCA_036346245.1 Bonia amplexicaulis | reverse complement strand
ATCCCTTGTCCACTCTGCCTCATTGTAAGCTTGCTGCATTCAGTTCATATAAACACTCATCTATTTATCATTCTGCTGTCAAGGATATACCGATATATAACTCAATAGTCACCTAATACTTTTTGTCTGTTTAGTATTTACTTCATGGTGCATAGGTTCTTAATTTCCGTCAGATTAGCTCCTCAGATTTAAGTCATACTGAATCTGTGGTGCTTAATTGAATAATAGCATACCTGTAATTGGTGTTGATATCCTGAAGAATCAAGAGGGGAGATAGTATCTGATGAATCAGCAGTGCTGCCGGTATAGTTGAAGTTCAAGTTGGGCTCATTGTAGGTATGCACTGAGCATGCTCCGACCTCAAGAACCAGGGAGCTAGGACCGGTATGCGGCAGAGGTTCGGAGATGGAACTCATGTGCCGTGGCTTGTTGGGTACACAAATCACAGAGCTGATTTGCGATGTTCCTTCGCAAGAAGCCCCCCTGCAAGTGATTGCAAGCACCATGCACGCCAACAATCAGAGGTTTGCACGGTTTGTGTATCTGTTAACTGTTGAGTTTGGGTTGAAGTTTATGCCATGCTTTGTGGAAACTTTTTCATGGAAATGTCAATATACTTTCATGTGAATATTTGTAGATGTACAGTAAAACAGTAATTCTGGCTGATCATCTATATATACTTACCTGGTGTAAGCGAGAGTCCCTTTGTGGATGAAGAAGATACTGCACGATTGATCAGCCTGTTTACACACAGCAGATGCAATGCTGGATGTGGGCTTCTTCCTAGTTCTGTTCAACATATGAGCACAGGATAAGTACAATAAGTATCTAATTAAAAAGACAATATATAGGACATTTGAACCATATATATTTACACGTGTTGCATAATCTAGGAACAAACTTACTTCGACAATTTAGAGGCTCCCATGACCAGCTTCTTGATGTGTAGCTGAGCAACCTTCTCGATGATGCCTGTTGCCACTTGGGTACTCTGAATTATCTCCGTATCAGCTTCCACCTGCAAGGCAATTGTTTATGGACTCACTGGAGTCTACATCAGGTGTGTACAGATATATATTGCCTATTCATCTTTTAGTGTATCTAGTGATGAGAACCATTTGTCGGTGAGAACATCGTGAGAACTAAACATATAATCTTCAAAAAATTGAACATAAGGGGAAGTATGTTACATGACCCTGTGAAATTTCATGATCAAACTCGATTGCATTTAAGAGAAACAAAAAGACGAGTCTAGGTTCTGCATAGAGTTTTATCACCATTCCTTTTAGCTGCTTCTCCCTTTTGTTTCTCCCAAATGCAATTGAGCTTGGTTGTGAAATTGTGCAACTTCACGTAACATCCCTCCCCTTGCTTCCACGAATAACTTAATAATTCTTGAAGAATTATACACTTATTTCTTACGAGATTCTCACCGACAAGTTGGTTTTTAAGTATTTGATTCGTCGTCTAACAAGATGCATCACATCTTGTTTCATTCATCTTTTAGCAATGACATTTTTTTTTCAGAAAGCACCTAGCATTTACATATAGCACCTTGTTTATTTCCTTCCTAGGACATGATCAGTACTATTGGCATATAGATCAAGTTTGGCCGGACGGTTTTACCTTGAGATCATGTGTGCAGTAATCGACGTACGCAGTCTTATGTTCCATCAAAATCCGCTCTTCTTCCTGCCTGAACGGCTGGAGTTGCTTGTCTCCAACAAGGCTTACAGGCGTCGGGCCAAACCCTGTCATGCATTTTCAGTCTTGGCAAGCATCAGCAATCAAAGAAGCGTGCATGCAGTGCAAAGAGGAGCTCATGAATTAGTTCTGAACGCATGCAGCTAGCAGAAGGCAGTACGGTAGAGTAACGTGCCAATTTTGACCGTGCTGGCCGGCTGATGAACGTAGAGGATGACGAGCTTGTGGTCGCCGCCGCCGGCGAGGTGCTTCACTGACCAGCTCAGGCGAAGCCTCCCCTCCGGGATGTCGTTTCCCACCACGACATAGATTACTTCCTTCCCTCCGGCCTCCGACGCCATTGCCGTACGTCGTCGTCGGCTCCGTCGATCGCCTCTAACTTGCTTAGTTGCTAATTGATGGCCGACGAAAGTAATTGCATGTATATATATATAGCTGTGTGCCTCTGTTCTCGACCTAGCTATTTGCTTTGTGTCTGTTACGCGGTCGCTGCCATGTACATGCTTAATTATACTTAATTGCATGTAGTATATGATTGTTTCGTTGTATATCCATTACTCCAGTCCGTTCAAGACATCCACTTAGAAGACAAATGGCACATCGGTTTCAATAGTCTTTGAAATGGTCTCCTGCTAGCAATGCGTTAGAGTAATGCACCATATTCCTAGGCTCTTCGTAAAAGCTCTTAGCGCACTCCTAAGTATAGTTTGTTTGGTAATTAGACTATGGGCCTGTTCTTTTCAGCTGCGGCTTATGGCTTTTGGCTGAAATTTTTGAATTTTTGCTGTTTACGGTACAGATTACGGAAAAACAGATACTCGCTTGCAATTTTGACAGGTACAAATGTTGGGCTTTTAACGTGTAGATCGTTTAACCTATAGACCCTATCTTGAAAAAATACTCCGTTTAAAAGTTAGGTACTGTAGCAAAATCCAAAAGCCGTCGGCTTCGGAGGAAAAGAACAGGCCCTATGGCATGTCAGCTTTTCGTGAAGTGGAAGATAAGAGGGAAGAGAAAAGAAACTTGATACTCATAAATGTATGAGCCGTTTTAGGAAACTAAAATATTAGTGGGGTCGTCTCTCTATACTAGTCATTCTTTCTTGTTTGGTTGTATCTAAAATCTTATCTAATCATACTCTTCCGGCAACAAACTATGGTGTGAAGTTATTGAGAATGGCTTTATGCACTAGAGTGGTATATGTTGGATGGTAAATTCAGCCGACTTACATCCTCTTCCTAAACTATTACCTCATGTTATTATGCCTCGGAGATGCTCTTTAGACAACTAATGTTTGGAGCTCGAAAAAGTATCGATGTAGGACCCTACATGCTCCTAGGTGGGACCTATTCACCCCTCGCTCTATGTAGTCATCCTTGAATGTGTGCATTTGAATACATACATACATATATACACATATATATATATTGATAAACATCATCTAGATGTTTTCTTTCTAACTTCCTAATTATCATCCAGATTTGTAACTATTGGATTAGAGATCCAACGGCTATGAATTCTTCCCCCACTCCCTCCAAAAAAAATCTTCCCCTCTTCCAAAAAAAGGGGTCGTTGGTCTCTAATCCAACGGTCTCAAATCTAGATGATTGTTAGAAAGAAAACACACACACAACACACACACACACACACACACACATATATATATATATATATATATATATATATATATATATATATATATATATATATATATATAGCCTCTTTTCTACTCTCGGATGTAATTACACGCTATATCATATCCTTAAATGTGTGCATTTGAATATATAGAAGTCTATTTTCGTTTGGTTTACATTATATCCGAGAGTAAAAGGTATATATATATAGAGAGAGAGATGCCGGCTGGTGCATGGTCGAAAGTTTAAGCTACCAGTCAAGTAGTAGTGCACGAAGGCTGCTGGTTAACAGCCGGCCAGTAGCCATTTTAGATAGACCTTGCGCGAAAAGCGCCGGCATCATCTGCGTGTGACGTGCATTCACGGACCGTGCAAAACACAAATCAGAGATAATTTTCTTTTCAAAAGAAAATTAAAAATAAATTAAATTAAGATGCTAACCTTACTCTACAAACATTATGCGCCCCACGAAGGCGTGATTGAACTAAACAAATCAGTCGACGCCATTAAAGAAAAAAAAGCAAAAAAAGAAAAAGAAAAAGAACTCGGCTATTTTTATTCCTGGGAAAGTGAGCTCACCCAGGTATCTCGTCTCTGACACTGACAGCCAGCCGCGTGTAGAATGGGGTGTTCACTAAACACACGAGTTTAGCATGAACTCACACAGATCAATCTCACTCGATGTGTAGCATACGTTATCTTGGCAGTTTGTTTAGATTGCTCACTGTATTACTAGATTTATTGTTAAAAATACTTTAATACGATATAGTTTGATTAATGGATAATAACATAGAGTTAAAAAAATCATATTTTGAAGACCGTAAAAATTCAATGCATATTACTTAGAGAGCTGGGTATACAATTAATGGCAAACAATGTCAAAAGCTAATTTATTAACCCCTATTTTGTTCAACGTGCATTGAGCTAAAACAACATCTATTTTAAAATTGAGGCGTTCACAGCTTGACATTGATATTACCCTCCAATATATTTTTAGAGCAGTACTTCTATATTTTTTACTGTAATAAGAATGATACTAATCTCAAAGCACACAAAGAGATAAGTAATCACTATCCATCATTTAATTCTGTTTTAAAAGTTGTGCAAGTTATTTTAAGAAAAACATTAAACCACCTCTCATAATTTTATCTTTTTGGAGAGTGAGTGCAGCACGAAAGCAGGCAAAAACATGCCCAGATACTAATATTTTACAAACATACCCAAATATATATACACACGATTGCGCTAATCAGCGCGTGCACGCACGCTACGTGCGGGTCGCTGGCTGCGCTCACGAGCATTCTGGTGTGGTTCATGTTTGATGATAACTTTATGTGCATGAAATAGTAACTTTGACATCTGTAAGTCAAATCGATAATAATTTTATGTTCAGAAGATAATATCTTGATGAATTATCGATGATAACTTTATATTTAGGAGATAGTAATTTGACTTGCATGCTTGTATGTAGTAGAAGAGAGAAGAGAATAAATGCACTTGACTTGTAATTTTTTATCTTGTTTATAAGCTAAAAAATGCAATAATTCTTTTACCAAAAGTGCAATCTACGATTTGTTTACACCATTATGTTCAAAATTACGAGCTTAACAAAATAAGATCTATATTTAATATGTTTTGACGTTGTGAAATTCGTGTCATATAAAGTTACTATCGTGTATGAGTGAAGTTACTGTCAAATACATATAGAGTTACTGTCAGTTTTATAGTATTACAATGAATAATAACTCTATATGTGTTTGGCAGTAAATTCACTCACACATGGTAGTAACTTTCCATACGAGTTACTTGCTATTGACATGCATGTTTCTCTCTCCTCTCAATGCATGCATGTTGGCAATAACTTCACTCACATACGACAGTAACTTTATAAATTACGGATGATAACTGTAAATAACTTTATGAATTACATATGATAACTTTACTAGCCAAATACCTGTGCGTTGCAACGGGTCTCAAATAATTGATAATATGAATAAGTCACATTATAATATTAAAGGAAACAAATATATAAAAAAGACGAAAGAGTGATCCTAAAAAGTCTACTGCAACTAAATTAAACGGTGCCCAGCAGTCAAACAAAGCAGTATCAAGCTTGAGGCCATAATTCAAAGTTTCAAGAAGGTTTATAACAAGCTAAATTATCATCTTACAAAATTTCAGTATAATCTACAGATAGAGTAGCATGGTGGATCACACAGAGAAGACCATGTGTAACAACAACAACTCATGTTACTTGAGAACTTGAGAATTTTGTGACAGTGATCATGAGCTCATGGGCCACGAGCACCGTTCTTTTTTGCAGGTTGTTTGCAACGACCCTCTTGTGCCATGCTGCCGTCCCCACCTCGGGCAAGTCTCACTTTGATCACTTCTCAAGTTCTCATCTGATCATACTCTAGCTTGTTCACTAACACGGGAGTCTTGAGAGGCGGCAGGGACTTGAGAGGCAACAGGCGTCGATGAGATCGGAGGCGGCGGTGGCGACAGTGCAGGGATTAGAGACATGGCGGGGGCGACGAGCTCCCGGATGGCAGCGACGATGCACTCGATGCATGCGGCCGCGGCGGCACAAGGAATGGAGAGGCGGCGCAGGGAATTGGCAGGCAACGGCATCGACGATACCGGAAGCGGCAGCGGCGGCGATGCAGGAATTGCTAACCAATTAAACTGAAATCTCAGCCTGCAACAGTTATGCGCAGCACAAAAGAATTGAAATACAGTAAATCCAACCTAAGCAGTCGAAACTTCCAACGAATCAAGGGCTAGCAATTACACACTACAACGCATATTCATTGTTGGCTCGTTTCATTAGCTCTGGTTCGCAATCATTTCTGTTAAGGATTAGCAAACGGTAGCATGGAGTGAAACCCATAGCCTTTTCAGGAGAATTACCAGGAGAATGTTTTTTGGGCAAAAATGCGGTGATCTATAACGGGTCCAAACCTAGGGCTAACTATTGGAGATATTTGAATTCTAGTCGATCCTTTTTTTATGACAAACAAAGATATAATGCTCGAAAGTGAATTTTTTTCCCAGGACATCGTAGCAGCATGGAAAATATTTTGAACTATATTTAGTGTGGAGAAACCTAAAACTGGGACAAGCCAAAATGAAACTAACAGGTAACAGCAATCAATGAATTCAAGCTCACCATCAAACCATCAATTACTAATTCAAAATTAGAAAACTTACAGTTTCTCAAGAGCTTCTGGTGGAGATCCTGCTCGGTTGGGCTGAAAAGCTGTGGCTTATGGCTGAAATTGCACTGTAGTGGCTGAAATTTCACTGTAGCTGAAGATGACTTATTTAGCGTAATTAAAGAATAGCCAATCCCTGGATGATCAGGTATAGAAATTGAAGCTGACAAACCAATAAGTTCCTCGTCAACCGTTGCCCACAACCGGCTAGTGTAGGGCACTCTTCTTTTGGACTTATTGTTTGATTTTCTACAGTAACAAGTTTTTAAATAGAGTATTTTTTAAGGCGTAGTCTACAGATCGATTGTAGTAGATACTGTGCTGACTTTATCTATATCGGTCAAAATCGCACACGAGTATCTCTCTCCGTACGCTCTCTCGCGAATAGCTAGAATTCTAAATTTTAAACTAAAAGCGATAAGCCTAAGCCCAAAAGAATGCACCCTAGGATTTAAGGCCGGTGCAATCATCTTAAAATTCATAAACCACATGCTACATGTTTAAATCCCAAAAAATTAAGAGTTCAAAATCCACATAAATAACTCCCATACTACCATTGATGGGAATCGAATTCTGTGCATTAACCAAAGAGGTAAGGTGCCATATCGCCAAGTTATGCTCTTGGTTGGCACAAGACGGACCTTGCGTACCATTCCAAATTCCTTGGGTTGTAGGGAGTAGGGGTGGAAAAATAGCTGGAGGTTCGTGGCTCGACTCGAGCTCGTTACGAGCCGACTCGGCTCGAGCTCGTTAAATTTCGAGCCGAGCCGGGCCTCCTTTATAGCTCGTGAAAAAAACGAGCCGAGCTCGAGCCGCTCGCGAGCCAGCTCACGAGCTATTTGGCTCGTTTGTTTCGCGTCTCTCTCCCGAGTCCCGTCCGTCTCGCTGCCTCCCCACTTCCCCAGTCTCCCCATTGTCCATTCCCCATTGCCTTCGTCTCCCCTCCCATCTCCAATTCCCTCTCCCCATCCCCTTCCGCCGAGGCGCCGACGCCATGGCCCCCTCCTCCAGCGTCGCGCCCTCCCCACTCACCTGCCACCAGCTCGGCCTCCGCCTCCTCTGGTCCTCCCCTCCCTCTCCCTCGGTCTCTTGGCCTTCGTCGGGAATCTCACCGCCCCCGTCTTTTATAGCCCGTGCGTTCACCCACGACGGCCACGCTCCACACTCGAGCCAAGCTCCTAATCAGCGCACATAGGTTCGCCGGTCTCGACTCGACCCGAGGCGCCTCTTCCCACACCACGTCGCCATGGCCTTCCTGCACCAGCACCTCGACCTCATCCGCGCTCACCTCCTCGACGACCACCACGACGACTCCGGCTCGAACGCGTCGACGACTTCGCCGCCGGGGGCTCGGGGTGGAGGCCGGCTCTCGCTGCTCTCCGTCTTCTCCAACTCCGGCCACCTCTCCTCGCCGACGACTCCGACCACCGTCGTCCAATTCCTTCCGCCCGGAGCCTCCTCGCCGCTCAGTGAAGACAACCCCGGCGCCAATTTGAAGCTTCGCCGCTCCGTCTTCTCCAGTGCTGATCGCCCACCTCCACCGTTCGAGCTCTCCGTTGCCAGACCTCCGGTGCTGTGAATCTGCTGTGAATCTTCTCCAGTGCTGTGAATCTGCTGCTGTGAAATTGCTGTGAAAATCTGCTGTGAAAATCTATTGTGAATCTGTGAAATTCTCGTCAACTGTGAAATTTGCCGTTATCCGCCATGAGCCTTTTTGGCTCATGAAATGGCTCGAGCCTCATTTCGAGCCGAGCCGAGCCCCTCGCGTAGCTCATTTCGGAAACGAGCCGAGCCAAGCCGAGCCTACTGTTCACCCGAGCCAGACCGAGCTTGGCTCGAGCTAGCTCGGCTCGGCTCGTTTCCACCCCTAGTAGGGAGTACGCTTGCTACGTAACATATATCTCTTGTTAACAAAGATTGGTATGTCTGTGTTTACGTTTTCACTATTTACCATGAGGAACAATATCCCTCCGCCTTTCCTGATATACAGCAGAAAAACAGAGGAAGACTGATGACTGTTGCATGATTGATGTAGCAAACTCTGTATGTACTGTGCAAATAGGCATCCATGATCACATAGTTGAATCGTACCTGTTAGTGATATGCTCTAGAAACAATCGTGAAGATGATTGTATCATTTCTATATTTATGAATATTTGAATAAAATATTATTTTGCCTCTTGAATAAACATCTTTCGTATTGATCAACAAGTATGTGACTTGTTCGTGAAACTCTTTATTCATGTTTTGATGTTATTGTAAATTATCTCTAATCTTATATCATTATGTGTGATGATTATGATTTATAGATCAACACATGTATTAATTGATGATCATGTTTCACGAATCATGGATATAAGATATCAAATCAATAATGTGGACATGTGTTAGAGAATATGATGTTGGATTGACCCATCATGAGATACAGCGAGAATTGTTATATTTTTAAGTGTCATCGGTTGGTCTCATACATAGTATATGTAGGATCCTTAGACCTGACGTCGTCATTGTTTCCTACATGTGTAATAGTTTGCTTAGAGGTTAGCAAACATTAATCCGTAGCTTGGTGGTAATAAAGATAGCTTTCGGGTTTGCTATAAAATATGTAGAGGAATATGAGCAATCAAGATGAAATTTGCTCCTCCTATCTAACAGGAGAGATATCTCTGGACCCTCGATGTGGTTGGATTAAGAAAGTGCATGGCCATGCCAAATATGGATGAGGAGTTAATCACAACTGAGTAATCCACTACAGATTTGAGTGAAGGATCGAGCTATCATAGGATGACACGTTTCTCGCATTGAGTTCGATATGGTATCATGAAGCAAAGGGGTCGGTACATAAGCACTATATAGATTCGTTCGATATGATCTTTATATGTGTTTGGGAGTCGCTATGTCCTGCTAGGGACCGCTACTGACTTATGGGCCGAAAAGGAGTTTTCGGCCCATGGCTAAATACACATGAACCTACAGGGTCACACACTTAATGGGTTGGAACGATAAGGGGTTGGATGATAGTTTTCGAGTGGGATTCGATCTCTACTTGTATCCGATATGGATCCTATTGGAGATTATATAAGGAGAGGTGCGGGGGCTGAGATAGGTATCCCAAAAACACACCGTCGAAACCTTAGCCGCCACCTCTCGTATCCCCTGCCGTGCACATTGGTGCTAGCGCATCGACGCACGGTGCTCCATCCCTGGATGTGTGGACTTCGGTAGAGGCGCTGCTGTGACTGCGGCGCTGATCGGGACGATCATGAGGAGGAGACGTTTGGACGGAGGACGTTCGACTACTACCGCTATACCAATACGCTCTTCGTTGAATCGGCTGTTTCAATCCTACTTCCGCTGCACTGCACGTCTAGTGGTAATGATCCATGATTTCTTACTCGCATGGCTTCTTGGTTTACGCGGTAGAAAAATTATAATCGTGTTAGTGTAGTCTATCCGTAACCCAACAGTACCCTCTGTTGAGCAGTGCCCTGACTTTAGGTGATTCTCAGCCGTTAGATTTGTAGCGAGCTCGATTTCTACAGCACAAAACATGCTATGATTTTCGGCACAGTAAGTTGGCACGATATTTTGCCACAATTCTCTGCCTTCCTCTGTCTGTTTCAGTACAACAAATGCTGAGTATTATGGGTGAGTTACTTCGCATTAAATCATTTCTAGTGCAAAAATGTATACTAGATTTATTAATTATGTTGTATTGGCATGGTTCGAACACGCATTTTTTAAAAGGCGACACATTTCTACGTGTGAAGGTGATACTACTATTTCCTTCGGAATTGGGGTGTAAGCACTGGAGCAATGTAATTTTTAGACACTCAGCAAGAGGCCCAGCCTAGTAAGAGCCCAAAAATCCAAGGGCCCAGCCCAGGAGCATTTCCGTCAAAAGCACTCAGCAACGCACCACTACAAAAGCTAGGGTTTTACGGCCTCGCCATCTCCAGAAGCCTCGCCTCCTCCTCCGCCGCCACACCGCACCGCACGCAGACGCATCCAGGCATGGGCGTGTACACCTTCGTGTGCCGGAGCTCCGGCGACGAGTGGACGGCCAAGCAGCTCAAAGGCGAGCTGGAGGCCTCCGCCGTCACCCCCTACGAGCTTCAGCGCCGCCTCGTGGCCGCCGCCTCCGCCGCGGACTCGGCCGCCGGTGTCCAGTCCTCCTTCGCCATGGTCACCCCCAGCTCCGCCGTCTTCCAGGTCATCTAACTCTTGCTTGTACTCTTGTGTAGTTGTTATGTGGCCTGGTGCATGCACTGCAGCCTCATGGGCTATGAGATGCTATGATTCGGGTGTATTGGTAGTGCTCTCTAGGTTTTATAGTTTTCTCTTGCCATGTGCATTTGGCAGACTAGATCTCAAGTTAAATTGTTTAGCTGTTTGATTGAAATTTTGATTAAAAAGACAAATTGTGTATTGAAGCTTTCTGTTGGACATTACTAAAACAATTGTGTTAATAGGTTACTAGCTGGATTTGGGTTTTGCTGTTTATTACTGTATGTATAGATGGCTCGTCAGCAGTGGTAAATTCTTGTTAGCCTGCTACTTGTTAGGCCTATTAGAAGACCAATGCTTGTATGGTAGTCAGGATTTGCTGGCCTTCTGATTGTAGTCAGGATCTTTTTAAGCATAACCAGCATTTTACTATTTCCAATATTACTCAATAGCATTATTGTGGCTCTTATAGTCAGAACGAGTAGGTTTCATAGGATTGTATTGTCTGTAGCACACAAAAGTTACAATGTTTGTAATGGTTCATGTCACATGCAGTGCATTTTATTCCCTCTAATTCTGTTAGGACATATGATAGTTTTCAAAGAAGTCACTCGGTGTGTTTTTTGCGGGCTGTACAATGTATTAGGAAGATGCGATTGTCATGCTGATTATATTCAGCAATGGGTCTTGTATTTGATGGGGGCACTTCCCCTTTGAAATGCTTTTGCAGTTGTGTCGATCAATCTAGATGGTAGCCTTGCCTTTTCTTTTTGTTTTGCTGTTGGCCTGGTGAAAAGTAGGTTAACCGGTGTGCAGAAGCTGATCTTTGTAACAGTTGCAGGTGTGATTATTTCAGCAGGTTGCTGAGGGTTATTATGGACAATTTGTAGGTGCTGTGCCGTTACAAAGTTGTAGTTATAGTTTGCCTTGTAAGATAATTACATGTTATGAGATAACAGTATTATCATGGTAAAGTTTTTGTGTAGCCAAGCTTTAGCATTTGATTTATTATTCTCTATTTGTACAGCTTGGTGTTTTTATTTATCTTATCACAGGTGATGAGTTTGGAGTTTTAGATTTGTGTCAAAACTGTTATCAATGTGTAGCATGTGGCCCTGTGATCTTAAGGTGTATAGCAGTCAGTGGTCTTACTCTTTGTTCGTGATCCATGCCACGGAAGTGAGCATTTAACATGATGCATGCTACGGAAGTGAGCATTTAACATGATAAAAAGTCAGGCCCTAACACTCAGTGCTGGGTAAGCCAGTCTGTGCTAGTGGTTACTAGCTAGTCCCACCATTTGTTGCATCTTGCATGTGTCTTCGATTAAGCTTTATACAATGCTGATATGAAATCTCACGCACTCAGGTGATCATTGGTGCCGTCGGTGGTGGTGCGATAATTGGTGGAGGCGCTGCCGCTGCCGGTGCTGCTGCATCAGGTGGAGCTGCTGCTGAGGCCCCCAAAGCCGAGGAGAAGGAAGAGGAGAAGGAAGAGAGCGAAGACGACCTGGGCTTCTCCCTCTTTGATTAGATCTTGTTGTGCTATATCTCACAAGGTGGCGTGGCCCTATTGCAGTAGTTTTGGAGTGCACATGATCCAGAGGATGGTGAACCTGCCTAGTTGATTTACTTTTGTTCCTGAATGTTAAGAGATCTATGCGTTACTCTCGGTTCATGCTAGTATTTGGTTTTGTTATCCATTGCATTTATGCGTATGCAATATTTTTAATTTATGCAAATTATTTATCTCCTAATTATAGAGTTGTTGAAGTATGATCATCGAAGGGTGGACAAGTTCACCACAAATTCGAGTCTTAGGGATATGAAGTATTTCCAAGTTTTTGGTTTGAAAATTAGCAATATTGTGACCATAGCTGACAACTTTGGTAATATTGTAGGGTTTAGAAGAGTTATGGTAATGTAACCAATGGGAACTAAAATAATTATTCAGAATGCGTTATTATTTCCAGAGTCAACACAAACTCTATTGTGTTTCAAAGATATCCGTAGCAATGGTTTCTATGTGGAGGCAGGGGAATAGAATTGTTCTGAGTACATTCTCATCACAAAGAAGGATATTGTAAATAAACTATGGAAAAGCTTCTCATCTTTTTCTCTAGATTGTGCTACGTATTTATTAAATATGATGAATAATATGTTGCAATGAATAAAAGGTGAAAAACCAAAAATTATTTAGAATGCGGCATAAACATCTAGGTCATCATGGAGATAATATGATGTTCCAAATATTACAACATTTTGCTGGCTACAACTTAAAGTCCAAAGACATACCTGATCTAGCACACTTCATGCGTGAGGTTTGTCCGAAAGGCAAGTTGATTACGAGACCCTAGCATTATAAGATCAAGGATGAATTGTCTGATTTTCTCAAAAGGGCCAGGTGGATATATGTGGACCTATAGAGCCCATGTGTGGCCATTTAGGTTCTTTATGGTGCTAATAGACGCATCCATTCGGTAGACGCATGTATGTCTATTGTCTACTAGGAATTACGCCTTTACCAAGCTAGTTCCACAGATTATTACAATGCCTTTGCCAAGCTAGTTCAATAGATTATTATGCTAAGAGCCAAATTTTTGGATCATAGGATTAGTTCATATGAATGGATAATGCTCTCAAAAGCATTTAATAATTACTAGTTGAATGCCCGTGTGTTACTACGGATTTTAAAAAATTTTAGAATATATTTGTATGCATATTCTAAAAAATTTTATCACCCGTTAGTTTCAGAACATATAGTATAATAAAATTTTATAATCCGTAGCAACGAGTATTCAGCTAGTACAAGATTAAGCACTGGATGAAAAATACAGCATATACTCTACAATGCAGTCTAGATGAAATCCACCTTGACCACTAAATTATGAAAAGAAAGATATGTTGATAGGAAGGTGGAAAGATTCGGCACAGGTCTTTTGAGGTCACATGTCAACGCTACCTTTTGTGAGAAGGGGTGGGAGAGGCCGGACCAACCACCAACTCCTTTTATAATAGTAAAGATTGTATGGCCTTAGACATAATGGTGCAACATTCAGTTATGTACGTTCATACTCATAATGAACTTGTTGAATCATTAATCAAGTTGATTAAGATTATCAATAGACCCTTGTTAATGAAATCAAATCTGCCAACTACATATTGAGGACACACTGTATTACATGCATTGTCATTAATACAACTCCGGCCATCTGTATATCTTAAATTTTCACCTTTGTAGTTAGTGCGTGGGAAAGAGCCAAGTATTTAACATCAACGTAATTCGGTTGTGATGTGTACGTACCTATCTGACTACCTCAGTGTACATCAATGGGCATCCACCATAGATTGGGAATTTATATGAGATTTGAGTCTCTATCTATGATCAAGTATTTGGAGGCCATGACAGGGGATCTTCTAAAATCAAGATATGTTGATTCTGTGTTTAATGAAGAAGTATTCCCAGTATTAGGGGGAGGAAAAGATCTTCAATTGGAATACCAAGAACTATCATAAGATGATAGTAGTCTTCATAATGTTGATCCACACACTGAACAATCTAAATAAGAGGTTCAAAGGATAATAGATTTGCAAAGTCTTGCAAATAAGCTGCCAGATTCATCTAGAAATCATAAGAGAGTTACAAAGTCGCATATACCAGCGGTAAATTCACCTACAAGAGTGAGACAATCCTGGGTTTTGGGCATCTGAATCCACCACTCTTAGTAAAAAGAGGAGACCTCCTTGTTCTAAGGATCTCAGACTGCAAAGATATCCATAGAAGAGGGTAGAAGAGATGCATTGAATAGGGAAGAAACTCTATGAACCAAATAAGAATGAAAAATATGCAGTTGATGTTGCACCTAGGGCAGGAGCACAGGGGGAGACACCTAGTGTTGGGGAGAGCACACCTGTTGACAATAGGGCAACGAAACACTTAGACTCTACCATATTGAAAAATAGTGAGAGCATATTGATTTAAATAAAATGCCAATCGAATTGGATGAGGAGTTTGTCATAAGCTATGTGAAAATGGGAGAAGTCTTCTATAGACAAGCATACACTAATATCAACTACTTCATGACTAAGATTGCTTTCCATATTGAAAGTTTGGATCTGGAACTGAAGATGATTGCCGAATGTAAGAATAATCATGATTAGGATAATGGAAGGAAGCAATCGAGATTGAACTGAACTCGCTAAACAAGAGGAATGTCTTTGGGCTAGTGGTCAAGACACCTCATGATGTTATTCCTGTTGGAGACAAGTAGGTGTTCATAAGGAATGAACATTACCAAGTGGTGAGGTATAAACAGAGATTAGTAGCACAAAAATTCATGCAAAGACCCGACATCAATTTCAATGAAACTTACTCTTCTGTAATAGATGACACAACATTTCATTACTTAATAGCTATGGCAATAGAAATGAATATGAAAATAAAACTTATGGATGTTATGACTGCATATTTATATGAGTCACTTGATTCTGAAATTTATATGAAGATTCTAAAGAGATTGAAAGTCCTATGTATGAGCGAGAATGAACATCACAACATGTATTGTCAAGTTGCAAATGTCACTATATGAATTGAAATAGTCAGGCCATAACTGGTACAATCGGCTGAGTGAATTTCTTTTACAAAAGAGATACGCAAACAAAGAAGTGTGTCGTGTGCGTATGTAAAGAAGTTCATGAATAGATTCTACATCATACCGGTCTATGTTGACGACTTGATCATAATTGGAAACACAAAAGATATTGTCGAAGTATGCTCATACTTAAAGACAGAATTCGAGACGAAGGATTTGAGTCTCGGTTTGCATATTGAGAATTTGCCTGATGGCATATTTTTACATTAGACCATCTATATCAAGAAAGTGTTGGAGGGATTCTTCTTATCCACTTGATACACCCATGATCGTTTGATTGCTGGAAGTAGGGAAAGATCTATATGGACCTATACGAGAAAATGATGACATATTATGGTCCGAAACTCCATACTAAAGTGCTATAGGAGCCTTATTCATCAACTAATGCACATGTGGTAAACTTGTATCAAAAACAATTTGGACTTAGTTTTACAACCGAGGAAAACAATGGCCAAAGAATTACTTGTACATGACAAAAATCATCTCAGAAGAAAATAAGGATCAAAACTTTCAGAGGCTGAACTCCCGACTTGACCCTCTGGCTTATTCGAGGATCCAAACATCTCATGTGATTGTTTTACCAGCAAATAAAGGTTAGAGATCAAAGGATTTTGCAGGAATGGTGTGATAACCCCTTCGAGATCTGAAAATTCTTGTAAATAAATTTTATGCATGTCCTCCAATTGTTCCAAAGAACTGGATTGAGTGAGCGCATATAAGCCTAGCAGATTTGCATACACTGATATGAACACATCCTTGTGGTTGCCTATGCCGCCAATCCAATCGATTTTCCCTCTTTTTCAAGATAGCCACTGGTCAGTGATGTGAGTTGATGCAAAAGCTCCCCCTCCAGTTCTGCAAGAACAATTCGGTTTTTCCTTCTGCTTCCACCTGATATTTGGACTGCAAAAGCTTTTGAATATTAAGGCAGCAGATTTGACATGTTAACAGCTTCTCCTCATGGTGGTTATCAATTTCTTTATCAAATATCTGCCGGACTAAATCTCCACGGGAGTTTGAAGTGTTAGCGGTGTCCAAAACTATCTTTAACAAGTAGTCTAAGTATTTCAGCCAGTGGCCAAACAAAGAAGTCAGATATTCAAAGCTCGACTCAATCACTCTATCCACTTGCAGTGGCGTGGAATCATCACAAATGTTATTAGCTGACCCCTTTGCTATTATCTTCTGAACATTCCTGGAAAGTTTTTGTCTAAGATAGGCATCCTCATCCTCCAGCAACTGGATGCATATGAACCATAAGTCAAGTATCTTGCATGCATAAAGACTGACAAATTCACCGACGCTAGCTTCCAAGCATTTCTCCTCAATATGGTTTTCATCATGTTCTGATGGAAGGTATGTGTTGGACACAGATGAAGCAACAAAGTTCGCCTCATCAAGAAGACCCGAAGCAATAATTGCTTCAGCAGCAGCCCTTCGAGAATTCACAGTTTCTGATGGCGCACTTTGGATCTCAACAAGACTAACAAAATAGTTTGTGCTAATAATGGCAGCGGACAATCTATTCGCTTCATTGATTCTGGCAAAGGAAGCAGAGAGCTCACTGGTTTTAAGACCTTCCAGTAAAACACCATTCCTGGGCAATTTAGTGAACTGTTTCATGCACATACCCATGCAACATAAAATAATTTCTCTTGTTTTTGCATGTGACACGGTGCTGTTCAAATGAACTAATCTGTCCCAGATGGCCAAAAATATGCTGGAATCTTCTCCATGGTTGAACTGGCATTCCATGTTCCATGAAAAGATGATCTTTAGACTATAATAAAGGCATTTGGGGTGCTCTTCCACAAATAACCGTTTCATTATCACAGACTGCAGATTATCCCTTGCCCATTGGTGCAGAATGTTCTTACTATCACCAGATCTGATTGATTTCACGAGCTGAAGAATACTCTTCAGCACTGTAATTCTAACATCATATGCAGGATCAGCAACACAAGACATAATCTCCTTATGCAGTTCAGGAGGAGACCTCCCAAGGCATCTCTGACATGCTTGAAGTCGATTGATCAAGTATTTGCAACTGAACATCCTCCTCAGTAGTTTCATTATGTCCCTTTGGAAGACCAAGACAGCTGAAATACGATGCAGTTGCTTGCTGTTGAAGTTCAATCTGGGTTGGATCATGGAATGCATAGTGCGTTGATGTTGCATTGTTCAGGCACTGGGAACTCAACTGTAGTAGCAGTGTCTGGATGACATCAGTGTGCCTGCTTTTCCCTGTTCTTGCAATATCAAGCATTAGATCCAATACCCGCAAGTAGGATGTACTTACAACAGGGCATGTGCATAATTTAGTGCAGCCAAGCCAAGAGCATTTTGATAGAACCTCAATTAGTTGGCTAAGAATCTGATCCTTCTTGATACTGTCTGTCAAACCTCTAAAGTTGTTATCTAGAAGAGAAGACAGCTGCAGCAAAAGGCCATGGATTGAATTGAATGAAAAATATTTTGCGGGCAGAGGTAAATTCCCATTTTCCATATTAGCTGATACAGGAGGATCAGAACACTGAGCACTCTGAGTTGCCTCTTCATGACTTCCACAAGGTAAATTATCCAGTATATCACTAACAACATGCTGCAGTCTCTCATTAGATACCAAACCAATTAAGGCCCTTGATGCAAGGACACGAACTCGGTAGTTACTCTGGGTAGCACATCTTTGGATGAAAGGTGAAAGCAAAAAGGGATCTAAAGAATCATCATTTCCACAGCTTATAGGTGATGGCTTAAGCCTCGATAAAAGAATAAGAATAGGACACAGGCTAGGGTGTATGGCTTTAGCAATATGTGACTCTAAATTGCTGGAAAATCCATGAGCTAGCAGTTCAGTTGCAACTTTCAGTTCACTGGAAAGGAAAGGATGAAGTGCCGGGTACCTACATAAGAAAACAAGGCACAATTCTCAATAAAACAGCTGATTCCTCCATCTGTATTAGTTAGGGCAGATTTTGGATATAAATGTTTCACCATAAACAAACACAATACTAAAAAGTTGACACAAGTAATAGCCATCCCATTTCAAAATTGCAATAGTGCCAAATTCCTTTCAGAAATGATTCCACTCATATATCATATAGACAGAACTGAAGTGCTGGACCAACAAAAGGGTTACTAACTTTATACTTGCAATTAACAAAATTCCTATCTTTCCTTTCATGAGATTAATGTGTAAGAACAGTAAGGCAAATATAACATTGCAAGGCCACAGTTACCAGACTGCAAACCATACATAAATGCTATGAACTTGCCTGTGGAAGAATTCAAGGCCAGTTAATGACCGTCGTGCTGATTCACGTTTCTGCACGTTCAGAAACCCAACCATGCGGCGAACCAGTGCAGTATATGCAAGGCAAGCTGCATTACGCACTTCCCAGTAAGGAGATGAAAATGCAAGTATTGCAACTATTGTTGCCTCAGAACAGAAACCAGAAGTGTCAGTTGCTAAATTTGCGTCGTTAAAGGAAGCTCTAAGCACATTGAACACATGCACCGTGGGAACAACACCCTCATCACGGCCTTTGGACAAATTTCCATTAGAATGAACATTTGAGGTAGTTCCTGATTGTGACTCACATGGCACTTCAAGACAATCTTTCATTGTTTCAAACTTCTGGTTGCATTCTTTCTGAAAATTAGCTAAAGATGTTTTAGCAAATTCTATCAGCCATTCTAACGCCCTTGGAAGTAGCTTCTTTGGTGTTCCTTCTGGCTCTCCCAGGAACAGGGCAATAAAAGCAGCAGGAATTCCTGCGCTCCTTCTTAGCAAATCATCCACAGTTTGCCCTTTAGCAACTGTTCTATCCATCAGTAGCGCCATCCACGATTCTGTCATTTTGCATAGCCTGTAAATGATGAAACAAAGAAAAGATCCTCAGCAAGCAGGATAAAAGCTATCAAAAGTTTCTATTCCGCATGATGCACAAATAGACAGTAGAATCTGGTTTAACTGAGTTTCAACTCCACATACACGTAAATCTAGAATCAGGTTCTATGAAAATCACAATAAACTACATATGCCTTTGAGACCACGATTCCACTACTACAACAAAGCATTCTTAATGAAGAAGAATAATGTTCCCAAACATCTGTTAGAAGGCAAACTTGCACAGTTCTAAATTCCACCCTTCAGAATGTCGCAAATGTATTGGTTTGCACAGTTACAGAATATATGCATCACTGTATGAATCAATTTATTCATCTGAGATATAATTGTACCACAAGGATGAAATTGATGAACGATTTGAAGCATGCTGTTATGTGACATCTCACAAACTCAAGGAATGGATTTCAATTGTTGCTGAATTATTCATGTATGCATTTTGAATGTAAACAAGAATTGTAGCACCAAGTTATATGAGCATAAAGAATGTTCCCTTCTTTTCCAAAGAGGTTCAGCAACCAGCCACAGCGAGCAATGAAACATACCTTGAATTATTTGAGCAAAGAAGACGATTGCAGAGGGCAGTAAGTCCAGCCCTTGTCTTATCGATTGCACCATTATGCTTCATTTTAAGAAGAACTTGCAAAAAATGGTCACCCATCGTCTCTAACTGTTCCACATCAAGAATATCCCCAGGCATGCTTGTCTCCTCAGCATTATCAGACAAACCATTCTGAGATGAATTTGAATGAGAACAACCAGGCAATGGAATTTTCCTGATGATTGTTCCAAAAAGAAGACTAACCTGAAATATAACTGGAAATATTACATCATAGAAAAAACATTTGAACATAATATACAGAAAATTGCATTGAAACAATGGTATGAATCTGAGATATAAAATATGCAGTTTCCCGAAAACAAGATCCTTTTCTTAATCTAATAAATTTATCAACATTATGCCCTCAAGCAGGAAGAGAAGCCTTACATAAACACAACATTTCAGTGGCCAAACACATATTTACTGAGAAACTACCAACTAAGAAGTTGTTAGTCACTTATCGTTACATACTTGCATTATGATTATACTATATCATCAACAAGCAGTGGATTTTGAGCAATTATTCAACTATATCTAGAAAGAAGTTAGAAATAAACGGAGCTGGTGAAAAGCAGCTTTTAAAACTTATGTGAATAAGTGATAAGGAACCAATTCATTACCTCCTTCATAGCAAGCCAGCAACCAACCATAACAACATGTTCGGCCGGTTTGCCATTATTCCCTGATTTGACGTTCTTCCTTCTATTGCTGAAGCAGAATCAGGTTTTTCCTCATCAATTATATCCGAGAGGAAGGAACCATCATCAATCATGTCATCCACATCATATGGCATATACCATGCGTCAGAAGAAACCACCCAGAGTGCCAGTGAAGTTACACGCACTATGAGTTGAAGAAGCTTTTCTACCAGATACCTCATTTCAGAAACACATGATTGGACTACCTCAGAGTTCCAATCCAGCTCATCGAATGTATAGCGCAGGGTAAGAAGAACTCCATGAACAAAGTTTTTCTTACATGCTTCAGAAAGATCCCTCTCACCTTCTTCGACAACAGTACACAGCCACTGAGTGAGTGATGAAATATACTGTGCAACTGGGTTTTGACTAATAATTACTTCTGTATCTCCATTTGTAGATTTCGTGTAACACTGAAGGCAATTACTTTCTTCAGAAAACACAAGAACACATCCAAGCTCCAAAACATACTTCCTAAATATAAGTCGGAAGGTTAATGCACCAGCATCACTTTCCCGAACTCGTGGACTCAGCACAAGTATTTTGCCCATCTCATAACATCATTTATGGATGTACTCAAAGAAATTCCAGGAAGCGGCGTTGGAAACTGCAGCAGAATACGAAAAGAGTTTTCCCTTAGCCTGTCCCAGCTATCAATTATAGACCCTACAAATGAAATTGTTGAATTTGGCAATGTTATGCTGTCATTATAAGGATAAAGATCATTCTTCCCTTCAGACCGACAAATAGGCCATACATCCAGCAGTGTAAGAATAAGCTCCATTGCAATTGTTTTCCTTTCATAAGGGCCAGAGGGGTAACAAGAATTAAACAGAAAGGAGCCCAGCCACTTCATGAATTGGAATAGATCTTCTGCCCTCCGCACAACAGTGTCCTCAACAGTATCAACAGAGGTTGAAGATGGAAGCCATGACCCCTGCTTTACCTGTCTGTCCAGTGCTGTTCGCACCCTAGCAAAAAATTTTCTAAATAAACTTGTCCATTTCATTTGAAATGCTGTCGAGCTACAACGCATATTCAATGGGACTGCCTCTTTAAGCAAGCTCAGTTCCAAGGAGGATGGAAGACTTGATGTCTTGGGATTTAGGAAGAGAGATTCAGCAGCATCTATACGGAGACTTTCGTCACTGTGTGTCAGTGCCAAAACAAACCAATTAACAGGCACTGTAACATTAATCCCTCTAACAGATATAACTGCAGCACCCTTAGGATCCTCCTGCTGAGACAATTCATCAGAATCCAAATCAATGTCCCCTTCCACAAGTGCGAGATTTCGAGACCTTTAGCAGTGAAACCAGTGCAGCTATACACTGGTCATTTTCCAAACCAACATCCAGTTTGGTGGCCTTTGCACTTGGGCCAACAGAGATGAATCCAAGCATTGCAAATATGCTATCTGCATCAACTTCAATGACAGCAGGTAGAGCATAAGTATTTAAATTAGAACGTAGTTTTGAATTTCCAGATAGTAGTCCCCGCATCAAAGGAGGCAAGCACAAAATTCTGAAGGCACCATATCCTTGCTCAACACCATCATCATTCCAGCATTCATCTCTCAAAGTCTCAAGGAAGCATTTTAAAAACGATGTTACAGCACAACAAACATCATCATCTATGTAAGCATAAGCTGTTTCTAAGAGGAGGTTTGGTTTCAAGCTTAGAAGAGATTTGGCACCCAATCGCTTTGTCAAAGAAGCTAAAGGGACATATCTACCTTTACATCGTGAACCTAGGCGAAGTAAATCATTTGCAATGTTGAACAGAAACAGTCTGTTGTTTTGTTCATGGTCTTCTGATGGAATACATGATTCAATATCTAATAGGAGATCAAAGATGAGATGCACCTGTTTTACTGTCTGACTCAAAGGATCTTCCAGGTTACGCCATATGATTCTCAATACACGGTTGTTAACATCTCTTGAAAAAGGCTTATAGTCTCCAGAGAAGTCAGTGAAATCAGCTAAAACAGAGGTCTTTATCTGCTGCAAACATATTTGACTCACTGTAAGAGCATGGAAATTGAAGTGGCTATCAATTGGGTTCTCACAGTGCTTGCAAAGCTCAGGTAAAATCCCATCATACAATATAGTCCACAAAGATCCATTGGAACGAAGCTCACGCATGTTGAGTACTGTCCTTGGAATAGCCGTCAAAATCCCTCTCAGCAAACAAAGTCTACTCAAAACCGAGAGGTCTCTGATTTCTTCACTCAAATCAAAATCAGAAAACGCATCATGCGCAGCTAGATCTTTTCTATCTTCACGATCAGCACAGATACCAAAGAGATCTTGAGAGATAAACCCGCAAATCTCCTTGTCGCTCATGAAAATCCGAATTGCGGCACAGAAGCTCACTCCAGAGGCGACCAGACAATCCCTCGAAAAGGCAGATGACCTGAGAACAGTCAGTATTGTCCTAACAGCACTCTTGAAGACACTTGATGCCTTGTCAAGTCCAGTAAACTTAAAAGGATAGCGCTGCAGCAAGTAGTACATGCAAGACATGGCCTCTTGGCACTGCTCCATCACAACTGGAGATGGCCGGGACCCATCATCTATGTCCCTAATCACTTCATCAAGCCCGGCAACCACATCCAATGCCATGATCTCTGCACACTTCTCAACTGCCTCATCCAAAAACCTAACTTTGGGTACCCAATAAGTGATAATGCCGCTCGAGATACCAAAAACCTCTTCTTTGCTTTGGTACCAGAGCCACCATACTCCTCACAGAGCGTAGCAAAGCACCCACTGATCACCGAGGAGAATTTCTTGCACTTGGCAAGCACAGATATTAGTGTGCGATGGAGAGGAAGGGAGTTCTCAAGGAAGAGAATCTCCAAATAAAGCTTCGCGGCAACAAGCCCAGCATCATCAGGAATCGCTGGACCAGAAAGAAACTGCACAAATGCTGAGGAAAGGTCCTTGACCACAATGACTTGCGAGTAGGTGGAGGTCAGGGAGATCAAATTGTTCAGCTGGGCGAAGAAATTGGATGAGGAGACCTCGGTCGGCACAAGAGCTAGTGCCTCAAGGTAGTTTTGGGGAACACTACTGAGGTGTAGGTGTACCGATGCCGATGCTGCAAGGACCGCCACTTCGCCGACATTATTCCCTAATACTGGCCCCTCCGCTTCAATCGCTGACAGATAGAATTGCATAAAAAAATTGGAGATTTGAAGCTCTTCTTGTTTGCATAAGTAGAACCCAAAAAAATATGAGAGAGAGAGAGAGAGAGGATTAGGCGAAGAATTCACCTGAAAGCAGAAGAAATCTTCCTCTCTGATTAAAGAAAAACCGCAGCTTCTTTGTTCCACAGCAAATCTTCCTCCTAATAAATCACCCAAAAAATTGAAACTTTTCAGTTGGTTTCCATGCGTACAAGCACAACGAAGAACTATTGAAGCTAATTAAATACAGAAAAAAAAGAAAACTAGGGCTCAGTTGTTCATAGAGATCGAGACATTTACCTGCACGCAGCAGCAGCTGGAGGAGGAGCAAAAGGAGGCGAGGGTTTAGGGTTTGGTTTGGTTTTCCATCCCGTCCGTTCCTCTCCCGTCTGGCGTTGCTGCTTTGCTTTTGCTCTGACCAAAATGCCCCTGCACCGCTACCTCCCATAGTCCCATCCGTCGCGAAGCTCTCTCTCCTGTGCTTTGAGATTTGCGCTGCGCATTTCGGCTACACACTCTCTCGTCTTGTCTCCTTCCCTCTCGCCGGCGACCGCTTCTCGTCATGCCCGCCGCTGCGGCTCGCTGCCCCGTCCTGCTCCGGCGGCACCCAGCGCCCCACCTCGCCGCCCTCCGCCGGTCCTTATCCCCGTCCGGCATGCGGCGCGTCTGCGCGGCCGCGGGGGGCGGGAGCGGGAGCGTGGGGCGGTCGCCGGCTTATGGAGGGCTGCTGCTCGACGCTGGCGGCACGCTGCTGCAGGTGGCGCGGCCGGTCGCCGAGACGTACGCCTCCCTCGGCCGTCGATACGGTTCGACCGTCTCCCTAGAAACTACCCTTTTCTCGCTTCCTTCTTGCGCTTACCCCTCTCTCTCTCTGTGTGTCTCGGCCATTTCATCGAACACATGGCGTGCGGTCTTGTGCTGTTCGTCGTTCGTTCTCCAGGTGTGACAAAGCGTGAAAAATACATCAAGGAGGGATTCAAGAGGGCGTTCTCAGCGCCATGGCCAAAGACGCTCAGGTACCAGGTAACAGACATAGACACAAAAGAATTGCATCGGAAAGTGTCAATGTTGCATACTTGCATGTGCAGGTTCTGAAATTGTGGTGTGGTGGTTGTCGAGGAGATGATATGTTGGGTTTGGGTTGTGATCGCAGGGTGATGGACGGCCATTCTGGAGGATTGTCGTGGCAGAAGCGACCGATTGCACTGATAATGATTATTTCGAAGAAGTATATCAGGTATTGTCATGTTCTGGGCCTTGTTTGGAAATTGGAATGCATAGTTGCAATTTGCAGTTAAGGGTGTTTGGATGAATGCTTTGGTGAATGAAGGTTGATACGAGTCTGTAACGAATATAGTGCTCCGTATCTGCTGAAAGAAATTTGTGATCCCACATGCCATTTTTTATAACCTTGTGACTTTGAGGAAATGGAGCAAGTGATCAGTCATCAGTGTTCTGGACATGCTATTACCAAATGATAATCCAGACAAATAAGCTTCATCATTCTCGGATTATTTTTTAAATGGTATTGGGTGAATACCTAGTGACCTGGTTTTATTAGAACCAAGCGAGGTGTAATTGATAGATTTGCCAGGTGGCAAATATTTTTCAAGTAATGTTTTTGAAGTTGAAGGAGATGGCCACATTCTTAAACTTATTGATGCTTCAAATGTTGATGTAATACTCATACCATGTTGTTAATGGATGAATTGTTCAAATCTGTTAGTACTACACTCATGGAGATGCATGGCGTCTGCCTGTTGGAGCGTACAGAACACTGCATGATCTAAAGGATGCTGGAGGTCATACAGCACATGTATCTTCTTCCTTTTTTCAGTTCTGATATTTATTTATCTAGTAAATTACTTCAAGTTAACTTATAGCTTTCCGCATTCCGACTCTTGTCTGACTCTTTTTTATCTGCACAAATGGCTCATATTAATAATGCCTCAATTTCAGTTAAGCTAGCTGTTGTATCTAACTTTGATACACGGCTACGGAAATTACTCAAGGACCTCAATGTCTCAGATATGTAAGTGTAAATTATGCTGTCAAAACGCCTCGATCTTGCTTCATATGGTTGATTTGTTCAATATCTGTTATTGTTTTTTGTGAGTAATGGCCATATGTTAACAGATCTTAGCTGTCCAGGTTTGATGCCATTGTGGTATCATCAGAGGTTGGATACGAGAAACCTGCTCCAGAGATCTTCAAAATTGCATTAGGTACAAAATAGAATTTAGTTTGCGGTTCTGGATACACTTTGCACAGTCACACACAAACAAGAAGCTTCAACAGATGTTCTGTGTAGGATCAAGTTATGTAATTTTTCTAGAGAACTAAGATATGGTCTGGTTTTCTGTTTGGCAGATCAAATTGGTGTGGAAGCCAGCAAGGTAGTACATGTAGGGGATGACGAAACTGCAGACAAGGCGGGTGCTAATGCTATAGGACTTGAGTGCTGGTATGCAAAGTCTTTTTTCTTTTTGGTTCGTTCCGCATGCGGATGTCATGTTTCAATCGTGTTAGAGTATTTGATTTGTTCTTCTGTGGCTGGCTTACTGAGTATTACTGCTGCCACAATCATTTTTAGGCTGTGGGGAGAGGATGTGAAGACATTTTCTGAGATACAGGACCGAATTCTCACAAGAGACCCACAATGAGTGCAGATTTGGCGTCACGCATTGTTTGGAGCTCTCTGCGGATGATCGTCCCAAATTACTCCTTTGTTGTCAAAGCTCCCTTTTAATGACCAAGAGGTCCAAACCGTTCTGGTTTGTCAACTATCTGTTTTTTCGCATTGGATTAGTGATGTCCTTGCAATAAGCACCCTTACTACTGAATGTGGTGAAAACCAGTACAACGTGTTACACGGACACGCTGCAGCAGTAGTATTCTACTGTCATGAAATTAGCTCATGCCAAGTGTCCCTTCAATTCATTTTGTCCCATTCCAAGTGCATACAAGTAGTATTCACTGCTGTTCTCTCTTTTTTTTCTGTTATGTTCAGTTCTGTGATGAAGCTTTTATTCCACGCAGGCAGCAGGGCATGCGTACTTGCTATGCAAGTTGGCAAGTAAACATTATTCTTGAAGTATACTGTGTACAGACTTTAGAGTCCACACTAGTGCCTATGCGGCTGTGCCTGAAACAAGAATGATCAAACATACATGTTCTGCATGAACTACATCAGTTCATGCAAAAATGAATTGAAATTAAGGTGGTGATCATTTGGGCTTATTTTTGGTGGTTTATGGCTGAAAAGCACTGTAGCTGACAGAGGCTTATTTAACATAATTAAATTTAAAAAAATTAAAAAATATAAAAAATATGTTAGCCCATCACAGACAACGTAAACGAATACGGGAAAAAAAGAACAGGCAAAAAAGCTAAAAAAAACCATAAATTCAGAAAAAGACGAATTTATGAATAGTGAAAAATAAGCCAGAAGCTGAAGTCGAAACAATCACAGCCTAAATATACACGTTGCTTCCAGGCACAGATTATTTTCAGGACTATGTATACACTTCTGGCAGAGACAGCTCTGCCGGGGAATCAAAAGATGGTGTCTTCGTCCCTCTCGCTGACGTTGTCCAGCATGCTCGCCGCGCTTGAGCGCGACCTCGCCGGCGACCTTCTCCTGGGCGGCTCGGCGTAGCGCCTGGTGGACTCCATCTGCCGCTCGAGCTCACGCTGCTTGTAGGTCTGGATCTTCTTGAGGTGGAAGAACTCCCTCTCCTGCTCGTCGAGCTCGCCGTAATGTAGGCGATGGTGTTCTCGAGCTGCGGCTTCACCACGTTCTCCAACGCGTTCACCCGCCGGTTGGTCGTCTTGATCGCCTCGTCCAGCGTCAGGAACAACGTCTGCAGCGACACCAGCTCCACCAGCACCTCCACGGCGCGGACGTGCGCCGCGCGGCAGGCGGACACCTGCTGTCGACCGCCGGCAAGCCCGTCGAGAAGTGCCCTGCTGTCGGCCGCCGGCAAGCCCGTCGAGAAGTGCCGGGGGGGCGGGGACGCCGGCGATGTTGTCGTGGTGGGCGGCTGGGCGCGCACGCGGAGGCGGGCAGAGCCCACGGACTGCTGGACGACGTAGCGGAGGGTCCCGCCGGCGACGTTGAGCGCCTCGGCAAGGGAGAGGGAGGCGCCGCGGATGGCGGCGCCCATGGCCTCCTTGGCTGGCACGATGCGCCTGAGGATGGCGCGGACTGTACGGTGAGCGCGTCCGACTTCTTGAGCAGCGCGTGGCCGCGGGTAGCCGGCGGCCAGCCGCGCCTTCATCACCAATCAATTTATCTAAGGTGGTGATCGGTTCGGCTGAAAGCTGAAAGTTTATGGCTAAAAACACAGAATTTGGTGAAAAAACATCAGAATGGAGAGAGGCTTATTTAACATAATTAAATTTAAAAAATTGAAAATATAAAAATATGTTAGCCTATCACAGACAACGCAAACGAATACGAGAAAAAAAAGAACCGACAAAAAAGCTCAAAAAAATCAAAAATTCAGAAAAAAACGAAATTATGAATAATGCAAAAATAAGCTTAAGCTTTAAGCCATAAGCCATATTGATCACCCCCTAAAATCTTAAGTTTATAAAAAAATAAATAATTCACTTATATTTAAATACTTTCTCTCACGTATAGACTCCTTCGGTCTAAAACGTGGAATAGAAGTTAACTGTAATTATTTTTTTAATTGCACCAGTCGAGTCTTGAACTCAAGATCTTATGGCTCTGAATCTGATACCATATTGAATTGTATGCACCAGTCAGTTCACCCAAAAGCTTAAACTTATAAAGAAAGATAAGCAATTCATTTATACTTCAACACTGTCATTGTCGGCACCATGCTCAGCCACTCCTCGTGCCTCGCCATTTTGGTAGTGTGCTCGTCGGCGCCGGAGCCGACGGACGTTTGGCAGATTGGCTACTTTGAGCTACCTCTGGTGCTGATATATGCGTGCGTCTGCGTCAGCGGCAACATGTGCATGGGGGCACGCCAGCGCTCGTCGCGATGGATAGATCATTGCATCAATCAAAATAAAATCCATGGGAAAAGGTTGGTCTTGTTACGAAACCTAAAAGGTTACGTTGGTGGGTAAATGCTAAAATTACCCCTGAAGAGTTTTGACTATATATATAGACAAGCTTATGTACAAGAAGAAAAGATCTGAGATTTATAAAGAACTTCGTTCCCTTAGTGTTTTCTCCCAATTATTTTCTATTGATTCTCTATTAATTGGTTACATGGATTGTATTGGTGATTATTATTTCTCAATACGTTATCAGTACGAATCGCTCTACAAGTTGAAAGATATGCAAGCCTCAACCAATCTACTACGCATTGCAATTCCATAATTCAATCTAGATTGATATTCTATTTGCTGCAATGCCATGATTAGATCAGTTGCGTCCTAGTTGATTCTAATCACAGTCTGATATATGATTTATTAGTATGGCTATTTACTTTAATAATCCGGTAGATTAATTACCTAGAATATAGATCGGTTTGCATAGATAGATTTAAATCGAGTTTTGATTCAAACAATCATGCAATGCAATGGACAAGAACGGATTCGGCACTGTGGAGGGAGTCATCGTCGTCGGGCTGCTTGAAGCTGCCGTCAACTGAAGGCGGCCCGCTGTTACTCGGCCTCTCTCACCGATGACGTCGCATCTACGCCGTCGGGCGTGCCCGAAGCCGTCGCCGACCGAAGACGTGCCCGCCACCGCCCGGCCTCACTCCACCAGCGACACTACCGCTACACCGCACTCCGGCCGCCCTAAGCCGACCGAAGTCGCCGTCGTCGCTGGGTCCCCCCCACTGGCGACGCCGTGCCTGGCCGCCTGAAGCCACCGCCGCTCGACCTTCTCCTCGCCAAAGCCGCCCGCCCGAAGCCACGCACCGGTCGCTGCACATCGTGCCCTAAGCCGCCCTGCCGCCAAAGCCACCGCCGCTCAGCCTTCTCTCCGCCGAAGTCGCCGCTCGGCCTTCTCCACCCAGTGCCTTATGGGTCGAGGAGATTTATGGGCCGCTCAGGCATAACCTGGCCAAATAATAAAAGAGTATTGCTATACAACATTCGACTATTTTTCAGAACAAAAGCAATGATTGATGCGAGGCGTTAGATTTTCATCCAACGGATCTAACCATACAAGCCCCTCCAAAAAATGACCCTCCAAAAAAATGATCTAGGGGCGTTGGATCTCCATCTAACGGTTCAAAATCTGACTATTTTTATCCTCAAAAATAGTCGAATGTTGTATAGACACTCCCATAATAAAAAGGGGGGAATTTCTCGACTGGCTATTTTCATTTTAGTCCCCGAAGTTTACAAAAATTATAGAGGTCTGCTGAAAAATGCTGTAATATTATAAATTTTGACCCTAAAGTTTGTCGAAATAGTGGATAGGTCCAGCTGACTGATTTTCTCAATAAAAGAAATTATTTTTAGATTGTATGAGCTTCATCATCATCTTATTTAGCACCTTGGTATTATTATGTTTTCTGGATTTATTTCTTTAGTATTTTGTTTCTGCTTATTAGTAATTCTGAAAATTGCTTATTAATTAGCATAAATTCATTAACATTACTAGAAAATCCTAAATAATGTCTACGGAATAGATAAAAATCCATACCTTATTGATTTAGCAATATTCATGCATTTTTAGATAAAAATCCATACCTTATTGATTTAGCAATATTCATGCATTTTTACCTATCGTAAATTTAGAAGTTTTCGTGAATAATGTAGGAAATGTCTAACATCGCTAAGAAGGAGTTTGCTGAGCTCACCCTAGATGGTAGCAACTACCTCACATGGGCATTGGATGTTAAGATCAATTTGACAGCACAGTTGCTAGGCGCTGCCATTACCCAGCCAGAAGCTGGGGCTCCCGCCATTCCTGAGACCACAAAATGTGCAACATTATACTTCTTGAGGCACCACATCCATCAAGACCTGAAGTCTGAATACCTGCTAAAAGAGGACCCATTGGCATTATAGAATTCCTTGAAGAAAAGGTATGACAACAAAGGTCCATCATGCTACCCAAAGCACAACATGAGTGGACCAATATAAGGTTTCAGGTGTTCAAAAAGGTGTCAGCATATAATTATGTCAATCATAAGCTTGTCGCTAAGCTCAGGTTCTGTAACCAGAATGTTACAGACGCTAAGATGATAGACAAGACTTTGAGCATTTTCCACTCTACCCATAGGATGCTCTAGAAGCAGTACCGTCAGACCAAGTATAAGAAGTACTCAGAACTGATTACCACCCTTCTTGAGGAAGAGAAGAATGATGAGTTACTTATGAAGAACTATCAGACTCGTCCCACTGGGTCACGGCCACTGCCAGGATCTCATGCTAATTTCCAGAAGACCAGTGGTGGCTAGAGCCACGGAAAGGGATTCGGAAGTAGTTTACAATGATTATCACTCAATTTATACTATAATCCTATTCGAATCAAATTTGTTACGATACAAGCTTGTTGATCATAAATTAGGTTTCGTAAGAAATCATAATTGCATCTAGAGTTAGCTAAGTGGCATTCACTTATCAGATGTGTCAAAACATGCTTTTGATTAAAGTAGATCACATGAGTCTATGTTATACTATAATTTAACTTGAGAATTGGATACTTTTTAATTAAGAGATTAAGTTATAATTCAATGCTGTATCACAGAATTGTACATTTGTAGTATCATGCATTACATGTTGCTTATTGATGAAATAGCTTGATTTATAATAAGGTTCATATTTCAATAAACTATATGTGTAAGTATTGCTTGGATTGTTCAAGCTTGATAGTTAAGTACTGTAACTGGTAATTGTCAATACTTTCAATGAATGTCAGTTGATTATGTTCGACTGATAATCAGGAGTAGACAGTCAATGACTAAGATAAATGAGATTAACTTAGGAATTGCAAGTTGATCAGATTCTTAGATCAGATTGGATTAAGTCAAAGTAATTGGTACAAGAGATATTGGAGTATAGAGTGCATTATGATTTAAGACAAGGATTCAAGAGATATAGTTATGGATAATGCAATTTGAAATCTAACAAATTTGAAATATCAAAGCGTAATTGTCAGGAACATTACTTGAACTTTGTTTATTAATTATCTTAGAATTGGATTCAGAGTAGGTTAGATCTTAGATAGTTATGAACATTTAGATTAATAAGTAAAGTTATTGACTAGGTTAATCTTGGATCAATAGTATGTAACTTGAGTTGATTCGATAGTATGAAGGATTCATCAGATAGAATGTCGATTTCAAGTTAGATTGGACATTATGATGTATAGAATTTATGAATGCTTTACGATAGATGTAGAGGTAATATTCTTGTATTTAGATTATATAGATAAATTCAGATTAATATTACATATTAAATTCAGGGTTAGTCATTAAAGTTTGAAGTTAATAATGTGAATCTTTAGTATTATTAATTCATTATTTAGAGAATTCATATTGACAATGCATAAAGTGCTAATTTTAGTATGTTCATAATAATTATTTTCAATTAGGCATACATTTGGATATAAATCTATGACATAGGATACTTATAACTTAATTTTATAGATTATCAATTATATGTACTTTACTCAAATTATTATTTAATGATCGTGACTTAGTAATTAAATAGCCATATTACATTATAATCTCTATGACACTTTTGATTCAGATCGTTCTGTATACAGTATATGTAAATTAGTGATAGTATCCAAATTCTAGATGAAGGATTCAAGTGCAGAGACTTAGTGCTGCATGCATTAGTCGTAGACTCTAATGGGTCGTAGTTGTATACTAAGCGAGAGTTGATAGGATGCTGGCATCAGCAAGGAGTGCGAAGTGTCGGATGGAAGCGGCACGAGCACTGAAGGTGAAGACGCGGCTGGATCTGGTGAATGCTAGAAGCGCTAAGACTGGGGTAAATGGAAAGAAGTAATTGAGGCAGAATTACTCTCGTTGAATAAAAGAAAAGTGTTTGGATCAGTTGCCTGAACACCGCCTAAATTGTTCCTTGTAGGATCCAAATGGGGTTTCATCCTGAAGAGAAATGAAAATAGTCAGGTGGTGAGATATAAAGTGAATTTTGTAGCACAGGAGTTCACACAGATACCTGCATCGATTATAATGAAACTTATTCTCCTGTCATGAGTGGAATAACGTTCCGATATTTAATATCAATGGCAGTAGTTAATGGATGTAGTGATCGCATATTTATACGGGTCATTGGACTCGGAGATTTATATGAAAGTCCCAAAAGGAGTAAAAATTTTGGATCCAAATAAATTAAATCGCAACATGTATAGCGCCAAGTTAGAAAGGTTGTTGTACGGATTAAAATAGTCCGAAAGAATATGGTACAACTGGCTTAGTGAATTCCTCCTAAAAACAGTGTACACTAATAATGAGGATTGTCTCTATGTATTCATAAAGAAATCCCAGAATGAATTTTGTATTATCTCAGTGTATGTCGATGATCTGAATATCACCGGAACGATAGAGAAAATAAAAGAAGCAAGTTCCTATCTTGTTAAGGAGTTGAAGTAAAGTGTTTTTGTCAAACCAAATTTTGCTTAGGCTTGCAGCTGGAGCACCTCCCTAGAGGGATTTTAGTACACCAATCCTCTTATACCAAGAAGGTGTTAGAGAAATTTAATAAGGATAACTCACTTCCATTACGAACCCCGATGGTAGTCCTATCCCTAAAAGCAGATAAAGATCCTTTTAGACTAAGAATAGAAAATGAGAAAATTCTTGAACTAAAGATTCCATATCTGAGTGCTATTGGAGCACTAATGTACCTTTCTAACTGCACAAGGATGGACATTGCTTTCACAATCAACTTGCTAGCCAGATACAGTGTAGCTCCAACACGAAAACATTGGGGTAGCATTAAAACTTTCCTCAGGTACTTTCACGGTACATAAGATCTTGGATTGTTTTTCCCGAATAATCAAGACTTGACTATGATTGGATATACAAATGCAGGATATCTGTCTGATCCTCATAATACGAAATCCCAGAAAAGATTTATATTTCTTTGTGGTGGTACAACCATTTCTTGGCGGTCATTTACGCAGACCTTGGTAGCTACGTCTACTAACTACTCAGAAATAATAGCATTATACAAAGCGTCATGCGAATGTGTTTGGTTTAGGCGAATGATTAGCCACAACAAGAAGTCATACGGTATGAACACCATTGATGACCCACTATTATCTATAAAGATAATGCGGCTTGTGTGGCATAGATGCAAAGGGGATACGCTAAAAGTAATATCACGAAGCATATTGCTCCTAAATTCTTTTATCCTCATGAACTCCAAAAGAACGGAGAGATAAAGACATTGAAAGCTAGATCTTGTGATAATCTGGTAGATATATTTATAAAATTTCTTCCAACCTCTAGCTTCCAGAAGTGTGTGTGAGGCATAGAGATGAAACGATTTAGAGAGTTACAAGGGTCAAGGGAATAAATCTCTGAACCATAGCTCTTATTTAAGACTGAAAGACTTATATGATTATGAAGATCTAGTGTTGTACTCTTTTTTCTTTTGTGAGTTTTTCTTAAGTTTTCTCACATGAAGATTTTTAATGAGGCAATAGATATGACACGAGAAACGAATGCGATGTACTCTTTTCTCTATCCATTTTTTCTCACTGGGTTTTTGAGAGGAGTTTTTAATGGGACGTGCTTATATCATGGTATTCGCCCAAGGCGGAGTGTTACAAAACTAGAAGATTATATCGGTGGACAAATACCAAAACTACCCTCGAGAGATTTTGATTATATATATAGACAAGACTATGTATAATGAGAAGAGATCTGAGATTAATAAAGACTTCGTTCTCTTGTATTTTCTTTCAATTATTCTCTGTTGATCGGTTGCGTGAATTACATTAGTAATTATTATTTCTCAACGGTTCTTTGAATGAGCTATGCAGCTCAACCCAAACCAAACAAAAAAAGACGATAAAACTTTGGAGCGTCTAAGGTAAAGGCAAAGTTTACAGATTTTGCAGTTCGGGCTGCATGAATCTATGATACATGCGGCAAAGATGAACACTTCTGGAAGCCATGCAGCCAGCCATGGGTAGCACTAGCCCCAGAACCTTGCAAACTGGATGAAAGATCAGTTAGTATCTAAAGCATGCAGGTTCAGTGAGATTTTAAACCGTCCATCAAACCAGAAAAAGTCGGCCTGCATGGGTATCAAACCGGAGTAGCAACAAAGACAAATAACGAAACCACCACTCTGAAGTAATCACCAAAGAATGGAACAAGATTCTATCATTGGCATGTAAACGAACATGACATCTAAAGATGGTAGCAAGCGACCTCCATCCTACGGCAAAACTTAAGCGGAAGTGCATGGGCACAAGTACACAGAACATGGTCCGTTTATGGACAGAGTGAGGAATTCGAAAACAAGAATTTTTACGCAAGATACCGGTACAGTTTCCTGTCTGTCTTGTCCCTCTCCAGGAACTCGCGCTCGATTAGGGACTCGATTCTTTTCTTTATCACCACAGGGTTCGGCAAGAAACGGGACTGCAGTTGCTTCGTCACCTCCGTCACTATGCTGTTGTGGTCGAGCACTCTCCTGGACTTCATGATTCTCACGATAGCAGCCTCGATCTGAGGCTTTCTGTCTTCCTCAACTCTCTGTCGGGTCTCGATCTTTTCTGGCTCCGACTCCTTTTGTGCCACCACGGTGCCAATCTTGACCTTGAACAGCTTGCTTGTAAATTTATCGTTGACGTAGAAACTGTCGTCGTCAGAGATGTCCCTGCTCATGGGCTCCTTTCGCAAAACATTCTTACCCTTCACAAGAGCAAGAGACTGAAGGCATCGCTTCAGGTCAACAGACGGTATTGCTGTAGCCTGCTCAATATCACGGTAAGTCAAACAATCTGCTGAGTTAAACAGCATGAGAACACACATCTGGTAGGTTGAGACGTTCAACTCATGCTTGCTGAGGCCGTTTCCAAATGTTGCTTTGATGTCAGCAGCCCCCATGTTTGTTTGCCATGTCAGTCTCCTGCCATTGTGGGTACCAAGGTAGTAAGCCCGAAACTTCTCAGACACACTGAGTATTTCAGGAGGAAGGTTGCAGGTACTGCATGGTTGTGTTGGCCAAGACCCAGTGGTGAGTATCTGAACAGATATGGTGGGGGCATCTCCAATGTCAGAAGAATTAGTAGCATAAAACCCTTGCGTGGTATCCTGAGAGGTCTTCAAATCAGTGAACATGCCTTCCAATTTTGAAGTGAACTGATATCCACATTCTGTCTTGAGCTTCACAAGCATACTCCTCTCAGAATCATCAGAAACAGCTTTCCCAGAAAGAAGACGCTTGGCCAAGTGTTGCTTGTAATACTTTTCAAACAGATCTTTTTCTTGCAAGTACCTAAACAGCATCATCACTTTGTCCAGGACAGTCTCAACATCCTCCTCATTGGCCTCTTTCACTCCTTTCCGCAGTTTGTCATCAACATACAACGATAGGAACTCAGGCGATCGGTTGTTTAAGTTGATGAAGTTCTCAAAGGAAGAATTCAGAGCATTTTGGAAACCTTTGTCATTGCCAAATGAAATGTTAATGATATTGTCGTACTTATCCTTCTCATTCAGAAGCCACTGGACAAAATCAACAGGGTCCTTCAGCCTCTCTGGATCTGTTACCAAACTCTTTCCAGTTTCCTTAACGTGAGAAGTCATCACAGATTTGATTGTTGTGTGCCCATCAGGAACACGTAGAAACAAATTGTACATCCTGGTCAGGTCTTCATACTTGTCTTCAACAAGCATATTCACTAGCCCTGAGTTCTCCATAAGAATCAACCTCTGCATGTGATTTGCAAGCATCTCTTTTACCACAACAGCAGTTATTTTCTCATCAGTTTTGGCATCCATGTACTGTGAAACACGCTCTGCTTCTTCATCGATCCGCTTCTGAGCCTTCTTGAGATACTCGCCACAAGAACAGCACTCAATGAATTGCTGTGACTCACCACTGTAGAAACTAGCAGACACTTCAAGGAATGGCCTTTCGAAATCATCCTGATAAACAGAAGATCCTAGATCCATCAGCATTTTAGTTGTACTCCTCATCAAGGATCTATTTATCACCTCACCCATCCTTTCTCTATGTATGAGATCAAGAAGGGTGTCAAGCAACCTCCCCTGAATGTTGGCAGACCGAACAATAGTATCTCTCCACAGTTCCAATCCACGATCAAAGACAGGTGTCTTCTTATTGGTGGGAATAAATGTCCTGTCCATGTACATCAGGATGTCTCTGATCATTTGCAATGCCTTGTTATGATCATCCCATTTTCTCTGCAACTCTTCCAAGAAGAAACCACCTTGAGCAGCTTCTATTGATCTGTGCATTTCTTGCAGGTGCTCTTTCATGTTTTCTGTGAGTTTATCATAGAGCTTCGGACCATGCTTGTGAAGTACCATGTTATAAGCAGTCCTGCCAGAATGTAAGCAGAATATTATGTTCTGGGCCATCAAAAGGGTAGTTCTTTTAAACATGATAACATGACCGGTTAACAATATGAACACAGATATTTCCCAAAAAAACCCATTGACAGACAAAAACATCACCTGAGGACAAACGGGGCTGTTGGTCCTTGTCTCTTTCATGAATTTTTTACTTATTATGCTTTCCTAAGCATTGACGCAAGGCCCATAACAACAAATATAGAGCTTCACTGCACAAATTAAAGGTATTTGCAGCAGCCCAACTCCTATATGGTGGATAACTATGTTTTGTTTTAGCGACAGCACTATCCAGAAGAATACTATTTTTTAAAAGATCACTGGTCATGATTGTAAAATAGAGCACTCATAAATTAAAGGAAGAAGTTTCTACAGACAAAACATATATAAGAGACTCTTCTCTTTCTTTTTCTTTTTATTTTGGACAGGGAAACTTACAGAAGAACTGATTTGATACTGTTTAGCTAATCTTGTGTTCAAGGCCTTATTTTTATACATACAAACGACATGTGTAACAAAGAGCACACAAAACTCGCAGGTGAAGAATATAATCATGGAGATGAAGTTCCTACAAGTAATAGGCGGAGAGAAGGATGATTACTTGTGAGGTGTGTCATAATTTTGCAAAAATTATAGTCTATAGCATCAATGACGCATTTGCCACTTTCTCAACACCTCTTACGCAGTTTGCAACATCCAAAAGGCTACCACGTGCTAGAAACTAAGGTAATAAATTTATCTATCAAAACGTCCATGAACCAGTAAATGCGACGTTACAACTTAAGAATCCAATGCACCAACAAATAAATGGCCGATGAGGGGAAGTGCGAGGAACCACGAGGTCAATGAACAATAGATGCAACCTTCCAAACTAAATGCCCCAAGTGTTTGATACCATACAAAGGAAGTAATTAACCCCTACATGTTTACCACAGGCTAATTAACTCCGCATGCTTACCACAGGCGTGACTAGTTTTTCGCCAAAATTTAACAGTACGTTACCTCTAGAGTTATAAGCAAGCATCAATAATTACAATATGACCCCCGTTTCATAATAAGCATGAATCTCATTAATCAAAATATTCCGTTTCATAATTACAATATTGTCCTAAAATCCATCAGTAAGACCCCATTAATCAAAATATTCCGAAATATTCACATATCGCCATCTCACATATGCAACAGAACAGAAATCAAGAAAAAAAAACAGAGTTATGGAACGCGAATCAACACCCCAGTTGATCAAAATCTCGCGTTTTCCTCAGTCATCAGCTTCCCGGACACGATCATACAGCCCAAACTAACAGGGAAATTCGACAAAAACAAGGGGTTGGGGAGAAATCTCGCGCGGAGTTGCGCGTAATGTAAACCTGTAGAGCTCCTCGAAGGATAGGCCGCTGGCGTTGTGGTTGTAGATCTCGCGGATGGCGTCGTGGAGCTTCCTCCACGACTTGTCGAAGAACTTGGGGTCGGTCTCCACCCGGTGCCTGAACGGCTCGATCCTCGTCGGGCGCTTCTTCTGGGAACTCATCTCCGCCGCCGCGGTCCTCCGGCCGGTGAGGCCCTAGGGTTCCGGAGAGGTGGTGGGGGCGCGATGGGCTAGGGTTTCCCGGGAGAGGGGAGGAGGAAGACGAGATGGGAATGGGATACTTCTCATCGGGACTTCATAAATCCGTTTCCTTTTTAAGCTAGACAGTTTGGAGGTTCGGATGGATGATGGAGTCCGCTCTATTTTGGGCGTATGCCGTGATTTCGCCCGTCTTTCGTTTCTGCTTCAAATCTCGAGGAATTGCGTCGAGGAGGCTACAAAAACTTGCAAAAGTGTAGTATTATGATTTTTTTTCTTGACAAACATATGTGCCTTTATTATTTTTCGTCATGGCTAGTTTAGAAATTTTGGAAGAGGTGGTATATTTATATAAATAAACCGCTCTTAAGTTTGGAACAATATCACCTCATAAATTTTGAAAAGAAAAAGGACGTAACGGGCATTAAGTACTTGTATATGTGAATCATGTGTATTTTGAATCACTAGATCCCATAAAATTTTATTTCCTTTCGTATTCCTCTTCTCCGATAGCACCACCGTCACCCACACCTATTACTTGTGCATCCCTTTCTCAACTCATTAGCTTACTCTATCCACCCCATCCTTACCCTACTTTTGTCACCACCAAAATTGTGGCTAATAGCAACGGGGTGATACTTTTGGACTTATAGCTTAGCTTTCTACATTAACTAGTTTTCAAATGGATTGTTTTTTTAAAATAAGTCTACAAGTTGATTGTAGTAGATACATTGTGGATACATTGTATATGCTGTCTTGATTTTATCTATGCTGTCACTTACCAACTAACCTCATCCAAGACTGGCAACCACACCATGGCTCATGATGCCCCCGGCAAAACTAGAGTTAGGGTTTGATGAGTTTTGGACACATATCTAGAGGATAAATCAAGTTTGCCCAAAATATGCTTGGTATACAAGGGAAATCAAGTACATGACACCTAACAAATCCTATTTTTTTACCTCCTAGCGTAGAATTTGAACTTAAAACTTTGTAAGAGGGATACTAATTTACATATTGCCTTGGGGAAAAATGCTCAACCATTACTCACCAAGCAGTCGGGGCACTCAACTATGGGCAAATGATGTTAGTAGTACACTTAAGGGTGTGTTTGGTTGGTGGAATCCTCCAAGGATTCCCAGGAAAACTTATGTAATCTTATGAGATAACCTTATTTGGTAAAACAACCAGTAATCTAAACAAGAATCCAAGATTACCTTGAGAACCAAATTACCATGATTTTCAGGAATTACTTTCCTGTGGAAATGGGTGTCTATCTTCGATTACCAAAGGAAAGGAATATTTGATATTGCACTTTTATCATTTGATTTAATTTCTCATTGTCAAAATTTGAAATTTTTGAATTCAAAATCCAAATTTAAATTTTTTTTTTCAAAATATGAATTTCAAAACTAAAATATTGAAATTTGAATACCAAATTCCAGAATATTCAATTTAGGCAATTTAAATTACAACATTCAAATTTTTAGGTTTGGATATTGAAATTTCATTTTTAAAAAGACTAAATCTTAAAATCTGAAATTTCAAATTCTGGATTTCAAAAATTCAAGTTCAAAAATTTTAAATTTTATAAATTTGAATATTTTAAAGTTCCAATGTCAAAAATTAAAATTTTCAAAAATCCAAAATTTGAACTTTTGAATCATAAGAATTGAAATTTTGAATGTTGCAATTTTAAATTATCTAATTCAAATTTTAGTTTTTAATATAAAAATTTAAATGTTAACCTTTAAGGTTTGAATTTTCAAATCATGTAATTTAAATTTGTGGACTTTTTGGTTTGAGTTATGAAATATTTGAACTATTATAAAGACCATTTCGTAGTTTCTTTCAAACCAACCAAATATTAGAATCTTAGATTACTGGTAATGTGTTACCAGTAATCAGATTGAGGAGAATATTAGATTACAAGGGAATATGAAATTACGCAAATGGTTAGTTCATTGGTAGTTTATTGGGTGAGTGGTTAGTTCACGGGTGGTTTATTGGGTGAGTGGTCAGTTCACTTGTGGCTTACTTAATTCTTTTGATCATTTACTTATTGATTATTTTCAAAGTTTGCCTCCAATCTATATATTGTATTTACTTTAAATTTTTGCTTTCTGCAAAATAACCACTCAGCTATCATTTGGTAAGCTTTGCATAATTATATTGCATTCTTATTATAAATAACTTGCTGAGTACTTTATGTACTTACGGCTATATCCACATTTGCTCAATTGAGGAATAAGAACCATATTAAAGGAAGGTACCTGAAGGAGGATACTTAGATGACTTTTTGGATTAGGGTCTCATTTCCCAGTTGATTGTCTGTGGGCATGTTGAATGGCCACTTTGTTTTTATTGTGTTTCCGCTACTAATTATGTTAGCCCTTCTGGCTGTTAAAGTGTAAACTTAGCCATAATGTCGTAAATCTGATAATTAATAATATTTGAGTCTTTTTCTTGTTTAATCGTGAATATGATTGATATTCCATCTATATTTCCACTATGTGCACTAGTGTGATTATGGACTTGTGTAGAATACACAGAGAGTTCGGATCTGCATATTCGGGTCTGGACATCATTTTAGGGCTTCCCCGACTGGAGGACTCACGACTTACACACATACATATTGCCATGGGTGCCCCAATTCCTGTTGATCAACATCGGGTTATTGCATTTACTATGGTGATAACCTAGTGGCCTGGAGCTCCAAGCATCAAGCCATTGTTTCTCGCTCTAGTACCGAAGCAGAGTATCATGCCGTCACGCACGTTGTCGTCGAATGCTGTTGGTTACGACAACTCTTGTACGAACTACATCACCCTATTGATTCGGCAACCATAGTTTATTGAGACAACATCAGTGCTATCAACATGTCATCTAATTCAGTGCAACACCATCGAACAGAGCATATTGAGATCGACATTCACTTTGTTCGGGAAAAGTAATGCTTGGTCACGTTCGTGTTCTTCATGTCCCCTCCGCTTACCAGTTTGCTGATATCATGACCGAAGGACTTCCTTCCGAACTATTTCAAGATTTTTGCTCGAATCATGGTGTTCGCAATGCTACTGCTTTGACTGAGGGAGGTTGAAAGCGAAACAAATCTTTCCATGTATATACAGATATGGTTGTGGCTCTATTGTATCACGGGTGTGATTTGATTCTTGCTTACCGAGTTCGGTACATATCGGGGGTGTTCGGCAGGGCACAAGCCGGCCGGCTTTTGGTAGTCGCTACAGTACCTAACTTTTAAACGGAGTATTTTCTCAAGACGGGGTCTACAAGTTAAACGTAGTACACGTTAAAAGCTTAACATCTGTACCAGCCAAAATCGCAAGTGAGTATCGATCTCTCCATAATCTGTACCGTAAACAGCCAAAATTAAAAAATTTCAACCAAAAGCCATAAGTCGCAGCCAAAAAGAACAGACTCATCTCTTCCTACTAAATTCTGTTGTAATATGCAGATTTTCTCTGCTTTCCGTTGTAAACACTGTAGATGACCCGGCACAGTATAAACCAGTACACTCGGCGATGTTTGCTATGCCGGTTATCTTTCCCAATCTTCTTTCTCTCGTTTTCATACGCACGTATAGATTTAGAATTGCAAATTTATGACCTTTAGAGCGTGTGTATGTGCTTTTCCGCTCATGCATATAAAGGAAGGTGGAGACCTCAGAGTATCGGTTGATTGACCGACAGACAGTTTCATAGGCAAATTAATGGCCAATCTCGAATCCGTCGAGGAGTCCCAAACATAAATCTCAATACTTTCATCGAAATCATTCTTTTTTATCTGACTTTTTAGAACCCATATCATCAAATGTTTTAAAGTTTAATCATGAATAAATTTAAAACTATTTATATTAGCTATACAAAAATTATATTATTAGATTTATCGTTAAAAATATTTTATAATTTTATTAGTATATTTTAGTATAAATAACGTGCAAAATTATATCTTGAAATCCGTAAAAAATAAAAAAAATATTAAGTAAAAAAAGTACAGAGGGGTGTACTGTTGTACACAACCGTAAACTAATACAAAATCATGTACATGTCTAGAAAGTCCCAAACTCCCAATAAACTAGGGAGGATTTGCTCATGTGCCCCAAAGTTTAATGGCGTTTGCTCAAATACCCCATGATGTCTCACTGACATGTGGACCCGTATGTCAGTGAGACATCATGGGACATTTGAGTAAACGCCATTAAACTTTAGGGCAAGGGAGTAATTTTTCCATAAACTAGCAAATCGACAGGCCACACGGCACACCCTCAACTACCGTTGATGGCCACGAAGCCCCCGAACGGCTCCACCCGCCTCCTCCTACTCCAGATCTCCGGCCATCGCGGTCTGGTGCCTACCGGCCGCCATCCTCGTCCTCTTCCTCCTCCTCCGCCGGCTGCCCATGGACTCCTACCCTCCCACCACCCCTGGTAATCTTGCCGAACCCTTATCCTCCCCTCACCCCGTTTGCCGCGCAATTCTTCATCTTTTCACCCCTGGCTTTTCCTTCTTGGTTCTACCATCTCCCTTTTTTTTCCAGTTCTTGTGGAAGTTTTTGGGCCCGAATGCAATTACCAACTCTGTTTTTCCATCTGCGTGCTGTTTCTTGACCTCCTGCGAGTCTTGGATGTCGTCTTCCACTTTCTCTATTGCGGTGTGAAACCTTGCGCTTTTTTCTTGGTTGCCTCAGGTGGTTCCGTGTCGGCCCGGCGCGCCGAGCTGTACGAGAAGATGGCGCGGGACCTCGACGAGCACGGCGCGGTGTTCTTGAAGGGCGGGGAGACGTCGCAGTCGCTTACGCTCTCGGACCTCTTCCACACCGGGGACGGCGCCGTCGTGCCCAAGCTCAAGGTGAGAGATTCTCCATCCCCTGCTCGCCTGGGTTTGCATATGTCATATGCTTGGCTATGATGACATTGCTGAAACATGATTATGTGATTGCCGCTCGTCAGGCCGCTGACCCGCCGGTGCGTGCGAATGTGCTCTACCTGGACCCGGAGTTTGCCGCTGTGATATCGTAAGCGATGGGCTTTTGTTTGAATCAATTGCCACTGTGGGAATTGTTGGTTAAATTAGTTTAATTTGAGCTGTTAGTTCTATCTTTGGAATTCGTAGTTGAGGCCAAACAGTGTAATATTGAGTATGTTTTGTGCTTGCAGGAAAGCTGTGAAGGAAGTGTTTCTTCCTTACTTTGGTCAAGGTAAGGTTTCGTTATGTATCTCCAAACATATAAATAGAATACAATCATAAAATTTCGTTTCACCTACTGATTGCGATTTGCAAGTGTCCTAATCTGTGTTCAGTGCATTCAGTTAATATCTCCCTTAACATTTCAAATGTTGCTAAATACAAGTGATTAGTTGGATTACCTGGTGATTAAGATTACTTGACTAATCTCTTCTTTTTTTTAATCTTTTGTTAACCTGAATCTGCAACTTTATTGAGGCATTTGATGTTAATTTACTTGCTTGGTTGATTTCTTTTTGCCAGTTATCTGGTTCCAAAATGCAAGCATCTATCACTTCAGTATGTTTCATGCCTCCCATCACCTGGAGCCCATTATAGCAACTGAGGATGAGGTAAATGCACCCTCTGATTATGATTTTTTGTGAACATGGGAGTATAAAACTATATTGATGTATCTATGCGTGATATTGTTGAGATTGAAGCCGAAGTGGATGCTGTAAAAAGAGTTACTGATGCTGTTTGTTCCCTTAAAATTGTCTTGGATCGAGTGGTTTTGACATCAACTGGAGTGCTTCTTGGCCTGTGGCAGGTTTGGATCTTTAAAAACACCCTGTTCTGTCTGTCAGATGACTTCTTGGACACCTACGCTCCAGATTCTAGTTTTTTAGTTTTGATTTTTTTACTTCTAGTTTTTAGTTTTTTATTTTTATCTTTTTCTAAATTTTTCTTTTTTATATTTCTTTATATTATCTGTGTTAAAATAACCTTTTTTAAAAAAATCTTATTTTTAAAAAATAGATTATTTTAACACAGATAATATAAAGAAGTATAAAAGGAAAAAATTTAGAAAAAGATAAAAATAAAAAACTAAAAACTAGAAGTAAAAAAATCAAAACTAAAAAAACTAAAATGATCTGGAGCGTTGATATGAAGATGGATGGCTTGGAGGAGCTAAGTCACGCTGTGACTTAGCTCCTCTACGTCAGACAATACGCGCCGTGTTTTCTCATTGGTTCCGTGTTCAAGTAACCTTAGTGTGTCATCCTCTACTCTTACAAGTATTCAGACTGAATAGGTTATTTGATTTGGTATTTTTTAGGTTGAATCTGGTACTGATCCTGCTGACATCCGCTCAAGATTGAGAGAAGCTCTCCCTCGAGCACCTCAAAAGCAACTGGTGAGAGCAACTCAGATAATTTTGTTGGAAATGTTAAGTGAGCTTCTATCTCCATTGTCTTGACATAACAGCACTGAGGAGACAGAAGAGAATACCATTTTTCTTACTAATTGACTGCAGTATTGCACTAAGCTCAATGTTCAGGATTCGTTCTTGTAGTGTACTACATAGTTATTGATTACTAATTGCTATCGACTTGATGTTTCACACATTTTGATGATTCTTTCACTATGTGGTTTATGTATTTGACAGTATGACCCTGTTCTGCTTCACACCTCCTTTGCACGAATTCTGGGACATCCTAAGCTCCCAGAAGAGGTAGCCTACTTCAAACTCAGTTTTCCTTTGGTACTTTCTGCATCTGAATCTATAAAATGCCAGATAGATGACATTTTCATTCAAACCCTGCTCACCGGGATTATGGGTGCATTTGGCTTGCAGTGGCTTTTTATAACTGTTTTTATTTACTATTTCTGGTGTATTTAACTAATAACATCCTTTTAGAGTTGTAATAATATTTTACTAGAACTAATAAAGATTCTAGATAGCTAACTAGCTTCCAGAGCATAGTTGTCAGAACCCGGGTTTAGCAAATCCACATCATCTATGATTCCACCGTACTATTCTCTGGATTAGTAGATAGTGCTCACAGATACATTACTGTATACGAAAATATATCATGCGGAAACGTAGATAATACAGTAATAAGTTACTCATGGGCCGATCAGGCCGAAATCAATAAAATGCAGCTGCAGAAACTTCAAACAGGTGGGACCCGCAGGACCTGCCCACAGGCAGCCAACTAGGGTTCGTGACCTTGTCCTTGGTCTCATCGACTTCCAGCTCTGTCGACTCCTTCAACACATAGCAGTATTTGACCTTCTTTTCCTTTCTTCCTGACTGATAGTAATTAAGCAAAAGTGAGTACAACGGTACTCAGTAAGTCATCACACAAGATGCAATAATATTAGATGCAAAGTTGTCAAAGGAAGGTTTGAGGTTCTTTTAGTTGCTAAAAAACATTGTTTTGAAAGTACAACAAGTAGAAAAATTCCTGAGACAACAATTTTAACTAAAACAGATTTTATAAAGTTGATTGTGAGAATGCAATAATAATAGTAGCGCAGGTTACATTCACCTTTTACGGTGCATGGCTACCTCCACCAAATGATAGTTTTCACCACTAGAGTACATTCTCCTTCAGGAAAAAGCCAAAGTCGGGGTTACCTCTGTCCGACGAGTTTTCATTCCACCTATAAAGGTTTTTGAAATAAAACTAACTCGAGGAAGTTCTCATGTCCGCCCTTGACCGTAGGCACAACTGTTCGAATAGTTTATACTCTGCAGAGACTGTATATCTTTACCCACAAGAGACAATCAACCCGATGGGCCCACATGATTCCTTCGTCATGTAGATCGAGAAATCGTCACGAGGCATTTACAGTACCTTGCCCCCTAGCATCTCACCCATATGGGCTTATCTCTCACGAAGAAGGTCTCATAAGTTGTGTGGGATGTTCCACCATAGATCAGCGCAGTCGGACTCCACTCTTCACATACGCTAGCTCTGACAACATCACCTTTACTTGGTGTCCCATTTAAGTCAGATTTTTGTTATCCTCCTGCACCGGTCTTCTGTGAGATGACTAAAGGTCTAGTAAATTATTCAGCCAAAGCTACAGTTTGCCAGCTTGTGGTTGTACTGTTTTACACGGAGTGGTCATCACAAGATTACGTCCTTAATTTGTCCGGCGGTTTATACCACAAATCACAATTTCTCGTGCGACATCGGCACCAACCTCTCTTATCATCCACCCAGACAGGTATAGCAGGTTTTCAGGGTTTTTGGGAAGCATAAATTCAGTTGTCACAAATTATCAGTCACTTACATCCCGTGACTGTTCTAAAATAGGTTTTCATATTTAAAGATTGATGATCAAGGCAAACTAGTGCCTTGGACTTGATAAGACTAGCATTGAATTTAATATGACTTATATCTAGTAAAATTATCATTAACATCTAGGGTGATAAGGATCATATATTTCAAGTGTCAAGGAATGGCATATTAAAATTAATACAATATCAAGTGGGCATGTAGTCACCTTAAGTTTTGACATACATTTGCATAGTAAATTAGGCATGCAATTTGATAATTTAGAGGAACATAATTTTTGCATAAACTGTAGGATCAATATGATCAAAGTGATAACTTGCCTTGCTTGGTTTACTATGGCATTGATCTAGTTCAAAGCTTGCTCGGTCAGTAGTCTTGAATCTTTGGGTCTTCGTCTTTTGCTCGAATCTTGATCCCGCTCGAACTTGTCGCTTCTTCGAGATTTCAGATTCTAATACACGACAAACAAACGAAAGACCAAATAAATCCAAATAACTTCAAAAGTTCAAATAGATTTAATTGTGCTTGATTAAGTTCGGCTCTGATTGAGGATCTGAGAGAGGATTTAGCGAGTGTGAAGTAGGCACTGAGCTAAAAGAATTGGGCACAAGAAGAAGGTGGCTTAGCAGCTTTATCATGAGGGAAAATTAGGATAAAGAGGGATCAAAGGTAAAGAAATATCCACAAGAATATTCTGCTTTGGAAAAGAAGGTGGCTAGACAGCCGATTGGGAAATACTAAGGCTCAATTTTTTACTTGATAACTTTCTTTTTATTAATTTATATTTATCAAGGAAGTTCCATGAGTCAAGGTAGACATACGGATAGATTTGAGAGATTGCCCAGGGCACTGGGTATTATTTGCCGAGCGTTGAACTGAGTGATCTTGGAGGTATGGTTTCACATGTAATGGGTACATCCTTTTGTAGGTTAAGTCTTGATATTTCTAGATGAGGTATTATCTGAGATTGCAACTGTCGAATAATTGAACCATTAATTCAATAAAGATTAATGGTTGAGATTCATAGGGAGAATGGGTTATGAGATAAAGTTGTTTCGTGCTTTAGTAGTTATTCTCGATTATTATAGGCAAATTTAAATCCTAAGATAATGATTAGATGATTGCCAATTAGGCAAGATTAAAGGTGCATAAATCTTTTTATTAAGCCTCATAATTAAATCTTTTAATTGTGATATTCTTTTTATTGAAGTTATGACAATTACTGTATTTTACAAGAATTTCTTTTAAATAGGGAAACAATTCATGGCATGATCTTCCTTTGGTAATCTTACAAGAGGACTATTAATCTTAATTGGCATATAATTAACCAAACTTTAGTTTTTAAATTGCGTGAACCCTTGTTATAATTTTATAATTAAATTCGTATTCTCATTATTATCCACAAATCACATTTTATTACATTGCCTTTTGAATAATTCTTAAATATAAGTTTCAAGATTTAGAAATGAATTGAAAGGATACAAGTGACACACATTAGCTAGATGCCATTTTCTAGAAATGGGGTCCTCTATTTCGGACTGGAGTAGGGGTGGTGCAGGCAGGCGGCTATGTCAACGGCGAGGGGTGGCCAGGGAAGCGTCGACGGTGACTAAAACGGAACCCCCTGAGGATGTAGGGGGCCAGGGAGGCAGCGTCGGTGCTTGGGGCGGAACATGGCGGCTCAGGCGGCGGTGCAAAGCGGCCGACAAGGAAGTTGAATGAGGCATCAGTGGCCGAAGAGAGGGGAGAGCCAAATGGTGCGAGCATGAGCACAAGAAAGGTGCGGGAAACCCACCAGTGTGGTTGACGGAGCTAGAAAGGGACCGAGGAGGGCTGATGTTGGGAGCCAGAGTCGGCAGCGGGTGGCTCCTGTAGGCAGCTCACCGAGGGGAAGGAGAGCCAAAGGCGGCGCCGGGAATGGCATTGGGAGACCCTAGAGGAGCTTCGAGTGCCAGGAATCGGGTCGGGGCTCGGCGGATCGTCGGGGAGTTCGGGCGACGGAGTTGGGGAGGACGATGGTCGTCGGCGCCCTACAGAGGGGGGAGGCCAATAGCAAGGGGTGAGAGCATGAGGGAGACAAGACGAGCTCAGGGACGGGCTCAGCGTGGCTCGGGGCTCATCGGTTCGTGCTGCCGACGGAGACGACCATAGGGGAGCTTGGCGGAGGTGGCGGCAAGCTCAGGAAAGCAGGCGAAGCTGGGGAAGAAAGTGGTAGGGAGTAAGGGGAAGCTCGGTGGCCCTTTATATAGGCAAGGGAGGTGGTTGGCCGCTGGGCGAATTGAAGACATGCGCAAGGGAGTGGAGAAGTAATGCCGGGTAGCGGCATTGATCGCACGCGGCAGGGCTAGCAGAGGGGAGGAGCTAGGCGACGTCACTATGGCGAGGCATTAAGGCGACAGCAATGCGAGTTAGCTCAGACATGGCGGGGAAAACCATGGGCGGTTTTGGCGTCGGTCGAGGCGGGGAGAGGAAGTGGTGACGCTCGGCCGGCTAGGTGGCGGCCTCGCCCGGCTAAGGGAAGGAGGTGAGGATCTAGCCCTGAGGGGAGGTACGGCGTGGTGACGGTGATGCCACGGGGAAGGGCTAGCGCCAAGGGGAGGAGAGAACCGGGGCGGTTCGGCATGGCGCTGATCGTGAGCGAGAGCAGCTAGCATGGCATTGAAGTCGGGCGCCAGAGGGAGCGGCACACGGCTTCGCGCGGGCTCGGTCGACCTGGGCGTGCGCGTGCACGGCGCACATAGGCGGGTACGGCATGGGGGTGCGAGCGGAGGGCGCGACCGGGTGCTTGCACTAGGCGCGGCGGTGCGCAGGGAGAATAGGGGAGGGAGGAGGAAGGAGGAGGCCGGGTGGGCCGGGGTCCAGCGGGCCAAGAGGGAGAGGAGACCGGAGAGAAAGATGGGCCGAAGGCCCAAGGAGCTTTTAAGAATTTCTGAATTTTCGAATTCAGGTCTTAATTTTGCGATTTGGTTTTGCGTTTGAAATCTTGGTTCAAATTTTGGATTCTGAATTTGAATCTCAAGATTGTCGAGTTTCGAGAGATAATTTTTTTTGAACTTTAGAATTTGAATTTTCAGATACGGAGTTTAGGTAGGAAGTTTTAATATTAATTTTGATTTTGATCTGTTTTGATCACGATTTTGATTCAAGATTTTGGCTCAAATTAATTTTCCAGATAATTGGCTCTTGATCCCAAAATTTTATTTTCCTTATGTGAGTTTGGCTACGAAAACTTCAATTCAAGAGCTCAAATAAATGCCAACTTTTGAAATATATTGAAAAGTGAAGAAAAGATTTTATTATTTTCGCAGTTACACTAGTTTCCCATTTTGGAATGTTACAATAGTGCACAAAAACACACGTGGGATGTGACATGGTTTGCTTCATTTATCATTGCCTACTCCCTCAAAAGTTTGCTTTGACATGTTCTTTACTTGTTTGTTTATTCTCACGTGGCATCGCTTGGTACATTTGACGTGCTCTCTTGTAGGAAAATACATCACCTTTTGATCATGTCAAGCTCTTCCATGACCTGGTTGCGCAAGTCAACGGGAAGATACGTGGCTTCCAGGTTAACTGAGCATTGTATTGCAGAATCACCCTGAACTGCAAACATAGCATGATTCATGAGTTGTCTATATCTCACCACTATTTCAGGCGACAGTATCAGAGCTATGGTACGTAGAAGAGCATGATGTCCTTGCACTAGCATTGGATGGAAAAACGAAAGTGCGGAGGCTCCACCTTGGCTGCAATGGGGGTCAGGACAACGGAAAAAAGATGAGAACGCCAACGGAGCATTAATCCACTTTGTGCTATGTATTTTTATGCAATGCATAGATGCCCAATAACATCACGTCCACACCAGCCTTCGTTCTGCCGAGTTAAACCGGATGGATTTGGAGACTGTAATAAGTGCCAAGAAGTGACGACAGTACGATGCACAGCACCGATGTGCTTTATGTAGAAAGTCGAATGCAAATTTGCTGTATGCAACTGTCTTCAGTACAAAGGTTTGCACCGATATGCTTTATGTAGAAAGACGAATGCAAATTTGCTGTATGCAACTGTCTTCAGTACAAAGGTTTACCTTACCACGTTTGTTAAGGGCCTGTTCTTTTTTGCTGCGGTTTGTGGTTTTTAGCTGCGGCTTATGACTTTTGGGCTGCTTGTACAAGAGATTATAGAGTAACAAAAACTCACGTGCGGTTTTTGCATATATAAATAAAATCAGTAAAGTATGTACTACAATTAACTAGTAGACCCTATCTTGAAAAAATACTTCGTTTAAAAATTAGTTACTGTAAAAAAGCCGAAAAATAACTTTTAGAAGCTGAAAAGAACAGGGTCTAAACCAGTGTGTCCAAATTTGTTTCTTTAGCTTACATTCGCTGTCTTACTTAGGAACAGTAAAGATTTTCGGGCTGTAATTTCCAGTTTTTCCGTTGTTAAAGAATTACCACTTCACGCTGTCAGCTGCAGTGTCTCCGTTTTTGCAGAAACTACATTCAACAGCTGCAGCACGAGTCTTACCGCCTGCCAGAACTGCTGCTCAAAAGCCAGTAACTCTTGACCTGAAATCACCAAACTATGTCCAATTCAAAAGCCAGTATGTACTCTCAAATGCAGCATACACCACATTCTTGGTATGATAGTTCATCGCAACCTAAGTCCAGTGTACGAACACCATATCACTCGGATTATCGTTGTATCCATTGCCAGCTTCATGATGGCAGTGGAAGAGAGAAAAAAAATTATAGCAGGAATTAAACGGATTAAAATAAATAAACAAACTGCCAAAGATCACCACTTGCCATGACATTGTAACTTACCCAAGTAACATCAAAGGTTAGTACGAGTTTAGTTGAGAATCTTGAGTACAACATCGCATGTAACATCAAAGGTTCTTCTTTTGCACTTTTTTTTTTAAAAATATCTATAATGGTAAGTTCGCACGAGTTTGTGAAAAATACATGAGGTAGCAACGGTTATGCATTTGTTCACACGAGTTTACTAGATAAAAGGATCATCTAGTTGATGCTTTTTTTTTTAATCGAATGTGGTGTGCAACAAAAAAGGGAATCCTCGCGAATGAGTTGTGCAACGAAAAAAAGGAATCCTTGCAACGCCACCAGAAGAAGATTTTTGAGAGTTTTTTCAAATTAAAACGGTAAGTTCAGATAGAGGACTACGATCGAGAAGCTACCACTGGGTAGACATCTGTCATTCGCACGAGTTTACATTGATAGCATAGTTAGCCTTGGGTACGCATTTGTCCACACAAGTTTATGCCGCTCAACTGGTTGATGGCTGTGGTTCTTGATTGTTGTTAAAACTCCACTGTAGTGATTATTAGTTTTTTTTAAATTATTTAATTAAAAAATATAAAAATGAGAGAGAAAATAAAACACTGTTATATCTCCACGATAAAACAAAAGGAAAAAAGGGAGAAAAGCAAAAAAAGAAAAAAGGAAAAAAAGAAGCCAACGCGTTTCAACTGATTTCTAGCTTAAAAAACTGGAAACAAAAAGCCAGAAGCCAAAGCCGTTTAAAACGGGGCGTTGGTAGAAGGATACACATCCAAGTAAACATTTTGTTGATGTCTCTTTTTATCTAATGAGTTGCGCAAAAAGGAGAAAAAGAAATCCTCTCAATAAACAAATATTTTTACAAACTAAAATGGTAAGTTCAAAAGGAGATAGAGGAGTTAGCACCGGATACGAATCTGTTCACACGTAGTAAGGGAAATATCCACTTTTTTCAAATCTAGCCCTCAGACATATGTGTTTACAAAGACAACCTCCTTTCTAAGCTTAGAAGCTATGCTACCTGAGCTCGGCAAGAGGGCGCCACCGTGGTAGCACCTACTGAGCTAGGGGAGCTCAACAGCCATATAGAGTGGCCGGCCTGCTACTAGTTAATCTGCTTTACATTAAGTAAACACGCTTTACACTAATTAAGCCTCCTACTGTGGCCGGCTTGCTCGGTGTGTCCTCTTGCCGAGCTCTCCTTGTTCGGTAGGTACCTACTACGGTGCGGGAGCTTGGCAGGTGACACGTGTCGACTGTCGTTGCTCTCGCGATCGTGGGGAAGCCAAAATTGAAAATTCATATGTTGAGAAGTCAGATTTTAAAAAAAAGTTGATGTAGTGTCGTATATGCTACAACTTAGCACTGAATAGTGGATACACATTTATTTACACGAGTTTATGCAGTTAACACTGGATGCGCATCCATTTAAGCATTTCGATGATATTCCTTTTAATCGAATGAGTTGTGCAACAAAAAAGCGAAGAGAAAAACTAAAAAGCGACATGCCATTTTATTCTCCACCGACGGCATAGCCTCTTCTTCCTCCTCCTTCTCTTTCGCATTGCATCTCCTTCCTCCTCTGTCGGTGCAACCACCTCCCCTTTCTCCTCCGCTGCAGGCTCCGGCTCTAGATCTAGCGATAGGGGGTGCTGCCGCAACGACGAGTTCACCACGTCCCCTCCAGATGTAGAGGGAGGCCGGAGAGGCGGTAGTTCGGCGGAGGGTGGTGGACGGTGGCGGAGGGAGGAATAGGCGAGACGATGGCATTGTGAATATTAGGTTGAGCGGGGTGGGGGCGGCGAGGGAGGGGGAGACGACGGCGTGGCATGGCGGCAAGATCACCGTTGGCGGTGGAGGAGGAAGCAGGGGTAGGTGAAAGAGGGGTGTGAAGCTAGCCACGTTGGAGAAAAGAGGGGAGGGGAAGGGAGGTGAGAAATATGAGGGGGCAGGGAGATGAGAGGGAGGGGAGTGACGACTACGGTGAGAAAGGGGTGAAGTCTCATTATACGTGTTTTGGATGGTATACCATTCTAAGGCTGCGTACGTCCAAAAGAGTACCCTGCTATGAAAAATGAAACACATAATAGGATCAATCAGAACCTAGGAGGATGAAGTAAGTTCTCTTAAACTCCTCGATATCCTATCTGACATACTCTTTTGGCGCCGATTATAAGACTACTACTGAATGACTGACAATGAACCGTACCCGACAAACACTGCGATCTATCGAACAGCTAGTTTAAGGGCCTGTTCTTTTCGGCTGCGGCTTATGGCTTTTGGCTGAAATTTTTGAATTTTGGTACATTTACAGTCTGATTACGGAGAAATAGATACTCACTTGCGATTTTGGCAGGTATAGATGTTGGGCTTTTAACGTGTAGATCGTTTAACCTGTAGACCCCGTCTTGAGAAAATACTCCGTTTGAAAGTTAGGTATTGTAGCAAAAGCCAAAAGCCGTCGGCTTCGGAGGAAAAGAAGAGGCCCTAACGAGAACGAACACGGTTCAAGAAACTGTCAGTAGCAGCAGACCGGGCACCTGATGAGCCCGTTCTCGTTGCAGTCCGGGCACCGCAGAAACATGCCGCCGAGGCGGCACCCCTCGTCGCCGGCGAAGATCTTGCAGCTGCCGTAGCACGTCTCGCAGGGCAAGAACCGCATCTCGCCGCACGCGGCGCACCCGCCCACCGGCGCGGCCAGCTCGCACCCGACCAGCGCGCGCGCGAGCTCGCCGGCCTCGTGCAGCGCGCGCACTTCGTCGGCGCCGCCGAGGTCTTGCCGCCGGTCGACGAACACGCGCGGGAGCGTGGGCCCGGAAAAGCCGGGGCCGAGAAGGTCGCGGAGCTCCGCCTTGAAGCCGGCGTGCATGGACACGTCGCGCTCGTCGACGCGCACGCGGTAGCAGCGCAGGATGGCGCGCACCGCGCGGCCGTCCTCAAACGCCCTGCGCGCACCGCGGATGCTAGTGAAGTACACCACCACCGCCTTCCTCGCGCGCCCCGGCCCCGGCAGCGGAGCCACCTCGTCCGCGACGTCGGGGGCTTCATCGGCCGCCCTCTTCTTCTTCTCTATCTTTTCATGGAACTCGTCGACGCGCGCGCGGACGAAGCCGGTCACCTCAGGTATGTCGCGGGCGGCCGGCGTCCCCGTGTCGTCGAAGGTCTCCTCGTTCTTCTCCTGCAGCGGCGGGTTCTCTCGCTCCGGGAACAGAAACGCCGGGTGCGAAGGCGACGGTCCCAACACGGCCTGCCGGAACCCGGACATGATCCCCGGATCAAAATCAGGTAAAGGCCGCGCCGGTGGCGATGACGATGGTTCTCCACGGCATCCGCTCGGGGACGCGTGCCATTGCGCCGAGCTCGCCGACGCCGGCGAGGAGTCCTCGAGGGTGGCCATGAGCCCCCGCTCGCTGCCTGGCGGGACCTTCGTCGGCGTGCGGGGCGCGTCACACAGCCCCTCTGCAGCCGCCTCCTCCTCTCCCGGGAGCGCGCCCGCCGCGACGGCGTCGTTGGCGCCCTTCATCATCTCCTCAAACGACAGCCTCGAGTACGCGTGCACGCCGTCATGCCGGCCGCGGCAGAGGCCGAGGGATCTCAGCGCCGAGGCGGCGCGCGAAAGGGGGCGCAAGCTCAGGCTCTGCCGCCTCTTCGCCGGCGCCGCCGGCATCCCCATGTCGCCGTGCACCTCCCTCGAGCTGGAGCACCCCATTGCCGGAGTCAGGCCAAACGAACGTGCGCATGTGCACGTGCGTGCACGAGGTTCGGGATTTAATAGCTAATGGACGTGGAATGAAAGGCAAAAATAGGAAGTGAACTGGTGAAGGATATGAGATGGATATGAATGGGTTTATGTTTAATTAGCCAATTAATTAGTATTTTTGGGAAATCTTTTTACTAGAGAAGTTATCTAGGGACTAGGAGGATTGCATTTAATTATGTATTGTTTGGGATGAGGGGAGAATTTATGAGAAATTTTGTTTGGGCATTTTATGTCTTGAATAAAAATGGAAAATCTCATGCTGTTAGTACGTGCGCAAGTGTCAAACACAGTGAAAAATCCTTTTTTTGAGCATAGAAGTTTTCAAACATTCTCAAAAAGAAATATGAGAAAAGGGGGAGATTATGTTCTTATCTCCGCAAAATTTTAAGATGATCAAATCCAATCGTATTTGCTATATACAAAAAAGACAAATACAAATGTGATAGAGTTTGATGTTGAAATTTTGTGGAGATATAAAACATATACTCCCCTACATCTGGTAATTTTTTAGAATTTTTAGAAGCTTCTACGTTTGATATTCGTATTTTCACATGATATTTCACCTTTCTTGATTAACATATGCACCCATAAACAGAGCATCGTTGACATTAGGAAGAATCCAAAACTGACTACTGATTTAGACAAATAATTAAGCGAGTATATATTGATTACATAATTGAATTGGTTCCTGTCTATAGTAAAACATAAATTAACACCACAGAGAAGATGAATACGAGAAATTAAGAACACTAACATCATGCTTCATTGGGTGCCTTAGAGACAGATCATTAGGGGACAAAATATGATTACTGAGGAGTAGTACCATATATACTCGCACAACCATAGAGGGGGCCAGGGTGCCCTCCGCTACATGCTTGAGTTGTCTTCCACACAAAAGGTCGGCCGTCTTTTTCTCCAACGTCGGTGGTGGCGTGTGAGGAAGCGGTGAGCAGCCGCACGCACGCACGGGCTGAGGTCAAGCATTGTCGGTGAGGCGTTGCGTAGGCGACGGTGGCAACATTAAAGACTAGGCAACGGTGGTGGTCAGTGGCGGAGTTAAAATTTAGTTACACTCTAGGTTCAGTGGTAAAATGATCTAGATTATCTGTGTTGGACTATGAAAATGTTACTCAGGCTGGACTGAATTTACCTGGACTGGACACTAGATATTTTTTCACACTCCGAGCTGAAGCCTACCCTGTCCGAGGTGTGGCTCCGCCCCTGGTGGTGGCGATAGGGTTCATGCGAGCGAACGATGGGCGGTGTGGGGTTTAGGGTTGGGGAAAGTGACCATATGGTCCCTCAACTATCTGTAAAGACTATATTTTCAGTTGAGTGACAAATAGAGAGTTCCTGTTTTATTATGTGTTCGGGAGGAGAGGAAAATTTAGGAGAAAAAAAAAATGAAAACTCTAGTCATTATAGTGTTCTAAACTCTAGTCATTATAGTGTAGAACACTGTGAAAGATCCATTTGAGCTTCCCAAAAAAAGGCGCACATTTAATCCAATATGATTCTGTATTGTACTTTAAATCTTACATTAAACACCAATTTGCGGACAGATATACACATCTTGTTCCCTCGCAGACGCACACACAAAGGGAGAGACATATATACACACATTTCATCCACGTTTTTAGAAGAAAAATGTCAAGTGAAGAGAACATGCAACTCGTGCCGATTTCAATGGCACAACAGCAAAAAGGCCGGTCGAAAAAAAAAATCTGCACAAGTGTAGCGTCACCCATGCATCTCGTCTAAAGTTAGCACTTTTTCTAATATGTTGGGCCGATAAACCTTCTCCAACTGAGAGAGAGATCATTTACCCACTTTTAGAAACGCAAATAACACATAAGCTCCTACGGCACATTACTCCTACAATATCAGAATGAATGGTCATTACATTACCTAGCTTAGAGTGTAACATTAGATAAGATTTATAACTATCATAATCAGAAATTAAAAATCTAAACATTCAAGCTCATAATTCTTCATTTTCTTTTTACATTTTTTAAGCTCATGATCTAGGCGAACTACGTCACAGGATATCTCATTGTATGTAGGCTTTATCTCATCAAGATCGCTGTAGAGATTATCCTCACTGGAGATATCGACAGTGCTCACTATAAAGCACATACCGGTGAAGTCTTTCGCTTTCTTCTTGCCTCGCGGCTCGTCTTTCTCCTTCTCGGTCCCTAAGTCCACATTGCTCAAGTCAATAGTTGCTCAAGAGCAGACATAACTCGATGGTTGTGGTAGTTGCGCTTCTTCGGCTTGGCATCCTGAGGTGGTGGATGCTTGCGGTGCTCCTTCTCTTCCTTGCCCTTAAGCTTACTTCAGTAAGCTCTAATGTGATTGAGATCACCACACTCGAAGTACTGAATAGGACCCCCTCCCTTTCTCATTCTTACAGTGTTTAAGGCTCCAGTGATCTTGATGGATACAAGGGTTAGGTCATCATCAGGAGTCTGCTCAAATTGATTATTACTCATGGTGTGCAAGGTAGATAAAAGAGAATAAAGAAGTAGATTAAACTGAGCTAGAAAAAGAACTCTTAGTGAGATCAATCACAAGTGCTATCGACTTAGATTTGTTCTTTCGAGAGAGCAAGTTGATCTCATGTGTCTTCAACCTTGAGTAAAACTTATCCAAGATGAGCTCGCTTATGAAAGCAGTATCATTGATGGAAATGACTTTCATCTCCTAAACCAACATGTCCAAGGCTCCAACGATTTGACGTGCGTTTTTAGAGTCGGGATAGACCACACTGATAGCACACAAGTGACCGAGGATCTTGTAAAAGCGAGTAAAGAACCCATCAAAAGACTTTCTAGGTCTCATCTCAAACTTCTGATATTCTTTCTTGAATTAGTTCTGACGCACCTCCTTGATAGCTATAAAACCCTCATGGCAATCAATGAGAGTCCTTGAATCAGGAAGTTCCTAGCCTTACTATTTGCCTCCACATCCAGAAGATTTGCTAGAGTGATTTGATCATCGACAAGGGCAATATAGCAACTCTTGACCTTTTTCTAGATTGTATAGCCTTGAACTTGAATGTATGTAGCCATCCTCATCTTCCAATATAGGAAGTCGACCTCATTAAAGACTAGTGGCTTGGTGAAATACCTGTCTGATGTCGTGACTCTTAAGACCGGTTAAGATATATAAGAAAGAGCTTAACCAGGATCTGATACCACTTATAGGATTGATACCGACAATCAAAGGGGTTAAATGATTCTCAAAACTTTCCCCCCTTAAGGTATTCAAAATCTTTACTCGAGTGACTATGACATTCATTAAGTTCAAATCATACTAACACGGCTAAGCAAAACAAAGCCAGGGACAAGAACCAACAAATCAACAACCTATTGCACAGGCTCAGTCAAACCGCCATTGGTAGGCCGTTCTGACCACAAGTGTGGTCCCGTTTAACCGATTTCCTGTTCCCAGACATGAAACCTCTCGGGACAAAAGTTCAAATCAAAGAACTTTCTTAAATCTCATCCAAATACTTTCGAGTTTTGCACAAAACTTGTTCAAGGCAATAGAAACCTAAACCAATCAAGAATTACAAGGTTCTTGGGTTCGAGTTCACCAATTTGAAGAGAATCGAATCTAGATTACAAGAACACCAAAAACCTTAAATATTAAATTACTTCTTACTCACGAGGATCTAAGACGTATTGTCTTTTAGATCTATTCTCATATGTCCTAGCAAGAGGATTTAAGTAAGAGATTAGGCTAGAATTTACACAAACCCAAAATCACAAATCTAGCTGAAGAACAAGACAAGCCAAGCAAAAACACAAGCAAGAACATGATTAATTCAAAGGTTTGATCTATTTCAGTGGAGGATGAGGCTCACATACTCAGGAATGATTACAATGTACAGCTAAAGCATCACCCTTTCCTCTCTCACGATCTCTCTCTCACAACTATGGAAGAATACAAGGTAGCAGCGCAAAAATCAAACCCTAGAATTATTAAGGCTGCCACCTCCTCTCCTCCCCTCTAAATAATTAGCACAACCCTTAATAGGTCAAACTCATTAAGCTTACCAGGGAAACCTATCAATCCCACTAACAAGTGTTTTACACATTCACATACCCTTCTCAAAGTGTTTATAAGGATCAATCCACTAACACACTAGTGTTTGATCTACTCCACACAAGCAGCTCTATCCTAATTCTAAACCACCTCCTTTATGTCTCTCTATGCCACGGTTTTGGTGTAGGCCTTAAGTCCAGTTTTGGGTATTTTCCCAAAACACCCCCAACGAAGCTACAGTACTCTTTCATGGTCGTAGGTACAGTACTCGATAGTCGTAGACTTTACTGGTCGTTAGTCGAGGGCTTTGCGATCGATGGTTGTAAGTTTTGTAGATTACATTCATGGTCGTAAGTTGTGCAGACTACGTTCATAGTCGTAGATTTTGCAGACTACCTCCGTGGTCGTCCATATTTTTTGCATCCATGAATTCTGAACCATCACATTATATCTATTTGAAAGAAGGTACAAAAGTCAGAGATACAAACTGGAAGCATAAACTCTACTATACTTTCTTTGCAATATGATACAACACATATCACTGCCTGACTAAATACTAGTACACATATTTTAATACGTACACATATTTCAGCTTCATTATGGTCCAAAAAAACATATTTCAGCTTCGTTATTGAAGCACCAACAGCCTTCTTCACATTGAGCTAATCACTGGTGATAGGACTATTGCACGTAGAAAGAGACCAACCAAAACATATTTTATCAATCATACAAAATAAATGTTATGTTGATTTGTGTCGCCCTAACTAGCATAAGTGACAATGCTACCGTATACAACACAATCGTCTGCTGTTGGCTGTGCATATGCCAACAGGACTATCAGGAACTATTTAACTTTATATGTCAAGACTGCTGGAATTGTGTAGGGCTGTTGGCTAAAATTGCCTCCCTTGTAGTGTTTGTAGTAAAAGAAAAATTATCTTCTTTGTGCGGTCAACAGTAGAAGTGGCAATTTCTCCCTACGGAGGTGAGCCCCGTGGGGAATATCCCCACGGAGGATGGGGTGGTGGTGATCTCCTTGGGGAATGGAGATGACCTACTACGCTAGCAGGGCGGGGACAGGGTCGCTCCCTCCCGCGGGCCCTACAGGCATCCGGTAAAAAAATAAAAATATTCTTTTGATAATAGGTTATAGTTTTTTAATATTGGAGATTGTATTCTTTTCTTGTATATTTAGACTAAAATTGAATCTATATGTTTAGAATATATATTTTGGAACTATATTTTGAAAAAAAAATATGATTAAATAATTATGAATTAATAAGCAAAATCATATTATTATTATTAAAATTTATCTAATCTATTTTTAATCTCTACGGGATCCCGTAGAGGTCAGGTCCCTACAAGGACCGGGACGAAAGGCCATGTTCCTCAGATAGGCCTAGTGTGGTCGGAGTGGCCTCCCCCACGGTCCCCGTCCTGTTGCCATCCCTATTTCACAGTATCCATACCACAATGCATCACACGATGCAAAATCCATATTAACATTAACATGAAGCACGTACATCCTCGATACAACAAAACAGTATGTCCGAAACCGAGATATGCAGCAATACGGATATTACAAGAGCGAAAAAAAAGGAAAGGTGAGAAGAGCAAACAAGCAGCTGATTTTACATGACGGACAGAGAGGAAGAGGGAAAGGAAAGAAGAAGAGGAGCATCGTGATTCGTCCAACAATCCAAGGGCGGTTCGTTTATGAAGAAGAGGTCTCCATCGATTTCTCTCTGTGGATGGAGTCACGTACGGCTAATTGTTAGGAGGCTTGGACCCTGGTGACGTACGTGGTGGAGGCCCTCTCGACCTGATCTCAGTACGCTGCAAATAATCAATCAACAATAGCCCATTACTGACATTAAAATTAATCAGCTAATTGCCCAACTAGCCCTCGATCACTAATAATACCAGTTAATTAAGGTGACGTCTAGAGAGTACTTAAGTGTTTTTTGGATTAAAAGTACTCAGATTTTTAAACGTTAGATCTGTTGGATAAAGATCAAATGGCTCAGATTTGTTTTTTGGAGAAGGTATAAAGAATCTGTTAGATAGAGATTTAACGTTCCAAAATCTGAATACTTCTAATCTTAAAAAAACACTAAGTACTCTTAACACTCCCTGTTAAATAATTGGATGTTCTAAAGGAAGTAAATGAGAGGTCGACCTGAGATGACGCCGAGTTAGGCTGATTTTTTGCACCAGCTGCAAAAACGCAAGAGACACGGAGGAGGGAGACGCAAGATGAGGAGATCATCAGCTAGCTAGCAGATGCAATCTAATAGGTTTCGGTGTTCTTTTAGATGCGCACGTTTATATATATGTACTTACCGGCGTCCTTGTGGCCGGCACGGCCGCAGCTGGTGATGCGGCCGACGAGGCCGAAGAACCTGTCCTTGATCTGCGCGGCAAGCTTGGCCATGGTGATCGGACCGAGCGGGCGCGGCCGGCCGGCCGGAGCAAGGTATAGCTGCCTAGCTCTAGCTCTAGCTCTAATTAATGGCGGCAACTGGAGCTCGATCGATCGCTCACTGCTGTGGAAGGAGCTTATAACTGATCGACTAGGAGAGTCGATTACTGGCTAGCTCACTTCAAGTATAGTGGATCAAGTAGCTAGCCACCAGAGCTCATATTTATACAGCCATGCCATTGCCATGGCCATGGGTGCATGGTCACCAAGCACCTCCACTGCTTTAGTCGTAGGCCGAGCCTACAACAAGCGTGCAACTGATTAAGCACCTCTTCTGTACGTGGCTTCAGCTGCCCCAGAAGCTTGAAGGTAGGAAGGAATTTTGCCCATATACAATTGCGACAATCGGTTTTATTCTATATTCTCAATACGTCTTAGATTCTTTTTTTTTTATAATTTGGCTAGGAGCTCTAGCATTCGCTAAGTGAGAAGGTAGGCGCCCGGGTTCAAACTCGGATGGGTGAGTGTTCGACGGCACCCTCCACCAATTGAGCAATGCTCGGTTCCTTATGTCTTTTAGATTCTCAGTGTCTTTGTTATAGCTTAGCTATGGAAGAAGTTATACGGGATTAACCTCTGCAGGACCATGTGGTGGAAGTCACTCAAGAGTGATGAGTATTTAATATTGTTTGTGCTTTATTTTTTATTGTTTGAGTTTGATTTTGAGAATTTGTGTTTTGAGTTTCTGCTATCTGAAACTGGTGGTCATACCGACGTTGTAATTGTGGTATGGCCGGCTGAAGCAGTAGTACCGACTTATAGTTGCCGGTAGCTATTTTTTAGAGAAAGACTTTTCGGACTAACATCTAGTGCGGTAGTAACCAGGGTTCACAATTTCGGCGAAATCTCGCCGAAATTTCGGGCCTTTCGCTGCCCAATGGAAAAAATGTTTCGGCCAATTTTTTTTCATTTTTGTTTGAATTATGAAGTGTTAAAAGATCTTAAAATCCCCTAATGAGCAAAAGTTTCCTTCTAGCCCAATGGCTAATTAAGTCTCTCCATGCACGCCCTACTGATCTAAGGAAGATCGAATTCCACCTCTTCCATCCATTTGTGGGATTTTTATCTGACAGGTGGGCCCCACATAAAGTTCTCACAAATGCAAAACAAATGAGAGGGGGCTGGAATCGAACCCGCGATGGGCCACTTGTGAAGAAAGCCCCACGCTACCACCACCGGCCAACGTAAAGTTCTCTCAAATGCAAAACAAATAAGGAGGCAAGAATCGAACCCGCGACGGACCACGCGTGAAGAAAGCCCCATGCCACTGCCACCGGGCCAGAGCACAACTTGTAAAAAATGCACACTTTACTTTCTTTTGTCCTTAACTTCAAAGTTTGAAATTCAAATATGGTTCGAATCGCTTGACCGAATTTTCACCGAAAATACCGAAATTTTGGTCATTTCGCTTCTTTGTTACCCTCTGAAATAAATTACAAAATGAAATAGTTTTCCCTGATAATACCAGCATTGTAATCACGGCATGACCGGGGTGTCGCGGTCTGACCGGTCTTGGCAAGGCGGTCTGACCGGTGTAGAGTTGGCGGTATGACTAGCTTGGTGTTTGTGGTCAAATCGGCCCCTGTTGAGATTGCCGAGCGAAGTTGTTTGAGTTGAGTTTGTGCGAGTGTTAGTCATAGGGAGTCCATACAAGTGTTAGTCATGGTGTGACCATGTACATATTTTGCTAATTGAGAGTCAAGTGCATGTCATTTATGCTTGAATCGAATGGTGTTCAGGTTGCTTTGATGATTAATTGTTGCGGCCAGCGGCAAGACCAAAGCTATAGAAGGGGTTCTGAGGTCATGCCGTGTCGCATAAGTCTAGGTGGAACAACATCTCAAACTGAGAAGAACGGGAGAAAGACAAGAGTCATGAAGAGGCAATGCGTTCATGTGGTATGTCAATTGGACTTGTGCGTCTCAAGTGGTGACACTTTTCAGAGCAAACGTACGATCTTGGCGGCAAAGCATTGGGCATCATAGACTATGTTGTGTTGTTGGTTTAGTATGGGATTTTGGCGTTCCAAGTGGTGAAGGGCTTAGCGTAGGCATACGATCTTGGCGACAAGTCATAGGCATCACATTGTTCGTGAAGACCGGTAGGTAGCAATTTGGGAAATTGTCCAATAGCAGATGGATTAGTGGTTTACAAAACCGCAGTATTGGCCTAAGTGGTTTAGATCATATGTTTGTGGGTGGAATGTTTTATCGGGCTTGTAGAGCCTTTGAAAAGTTGCGCTTTGAAAAGCGTGAAAGTGTGTGAGAATAAAACATATTTGTGTGTAGTTATCACTGTTTTTCTCTTCATTTTCAGTCACTTTTTTACACTGCAACTTTAGGTGACTGAAAGTGCAACTTCATGAGGGGGGAATTAGTACACTGCAACTTTAGGTGACTGGGAGTGCAACTTCAGGTGACTGAGAGATAAAAAAATTTCAGTCGACTGTGTAATAGCAAAACCGATATGTAAGTGGTGTAATCTATTAAGGAGTATCTAGTTGTTAGTGTTAAGTGAGAGGTGAGGAGCCTCCATTATACAAGTCTTGTGTTGAGTCATGTGAGATTTGAGAGATTAAGGTTAAGGATTCTTTGTGTTGGTAGGCTTAGAACTCTGTCAACCTACGGGATCAATTGTAAAACATTCATCTTCAAGTGAAATAAACATCTAAAATTTGCTCAAGTAAGTTACGTAATGGAATCCCTCGTGTGATTTTGATTTTCTTGGCTTTCTCATTTGGATTTTCTCTTCTCTTGATCTTTTATGGTGCCAATAATATGTAAGAGGTGAAGATGTCTCCTAGAGATAAGATCTCATTCATCTAGCTATGATTTAGAGAAAGTTCTTAAGTTTGCTCGATTTTTCCTTAAGAGAAAGATAATTTTGTGGTTTTACTCTTGTGGTGTTTTGGGATGAATTTATGCTGTATTTTAGCTTGTGTGGTATGTGAGAACCCCTCTAAGATCACCTAGATTATCTAGGACTCACGGACAAGAGTTGATCGAGATTTCCCATTTTTTTGCTCTATTTTGGTGTTCCCTTCACTTAAAAGAAAAAATATCAGAACTTTGGCAGCGATTCTCTTTATCGTTGATTGGAATAGGTTTCTAACATCCTACAAAGGTGCATGCTAAGTTTCAAATCTTTTGGATTAATTGATCAAAAGTCCTATCAATTTTTGATTTTAAAATTGCGTTGATTAATTCTACTATTCCTGTACTATTTTTACTGTAGCGGCACTACCAAATTTACTATAGCATTACTGACAATTTTGATCAATTTCGTTTATATCTTTTCGTGTGGATGATTGGTCACTGAACTTTATAACTTTTCATAGTTATTGGAGTAAAAAATTTGAAACCGTGCTTCTGATTTGTGAAAAATTTTGAAAAAACCTTTTAATCTCATCAGCTTCTATTCACTCTTCTCTAATGTCATTTTCGGTCCTACGCTCTCGTGGGAAGATGACGCATTACAGCCGTTCCATTGTGACCCTCGACTCGATCAGTTGGCGACGGACGGATCGTGTCCTCACGTCAGCACAGTCCCAGCCCGTAAAATTGCTTCCTGTTCATTTCCTTAATTAGGGGTTTAGTTTCTACTTATCTCTACTACTTAAAAATTAGAGTTGGTGGCAGTCCGTGCGTTCTCTCCTACCCCCTCTTCACAAAAAAAGCTACGGTGCTGATATGGGCCCAACTCACACACAACTGCCGCCTGACTCTCGCCCCCCTTGTCCCCACGTTCTCCCCCATCTCCCAGTCCCCACGTTCTCCCCGTCTCGCCCTCCTCTCGACCCCGCGCCGCCTCGCCTCCTCCCCACCCGCGCCTCCGCCACCTCCTCCTCCCCCCCCTCCGCTCCGCCGCCTCCTCCTCCCACCCCCGCCGCCTCCTCCCTCCTCCCCCGCCCGCCTGCCTCCTCCTCCTACCTACCCACCCCGCCGCCGCCTCCTCCTCCCCCTACTCCTCCGCTCCGCCGCCTCCTCCCCCTCCTCCGCTCCGCCCGCCTCCTCCTCCCCACCCCTCCGCTCCGCCGCCTCCTCCTCCCACCCCGCACCGCCTCCTCCTCCCACTCCGCCTCTCTGCTGGTCGGCTTCTCCTCCCACTCCGCCGCTCTGCTGTGGTCGCCTTCTCCTCCCACCCGCGCCTTTCCTTCATCGCGCCACCGTCGATTGGCCGGTCGGCCACGCTACTGGGTGCATCGGCTAATCCGCGCGCTGCGGTGGCGAGGATAAAAAGTTTGGTCGGTCGGCCTTCCATTTGTGTGATCTCTTTCCTTTATTTGCTCCTCAATTTTACTTCTCCCTCACTTTTGCGGACCAAAGGTGGCTTGGTGTAATGCATGCCATGTGTTCAAAGAAATGCCTAGGAGAAGCGACGGCATGGAGAATTGGTAATGTCATTCGGTTTTAGATTTTATTTCACGGGTTTGCTTTTGTCTTTTGCTTGGATGTAGTAATGAATTGTTATCATGAATTGTTCTCACGAATAGATTTAGTTGTTTAAGCAAAGAGCCTAATGCCATGTCAAATAATACATGTTCTTTTAGTTCAATTCATGTGCTTATATATTAACTATGTACATTTTGTAGTTCTTAAATTATGTACCTAAATCTTTGATTTAATGCATTACTTATTGAATACGTAATTATGAACTCTTGAGTGTAATAATCATTTCAATTATTAAGCCTGTAATGCAAGTTTATTGAGATAATGCACTAGTGTAATCACATGTGGTCATGAGCATCATATTACCATGCTCGAATGTACATAATCAGCAATTGCACAGTAGTTATCAGTGTCATAGACTGTTGACTGAAGTATGTCCGAGTGATGCTGTAATCGCATGTATGAGATCACGCAACGAATCTTTGCAGCCTTCTATGATCATGCAACTGCTATACAATACGAGTACACATGCATAGATTAAGCAATACGATGAACTTCAAGTAAAGCTGACTACACTGTTACTGAGAGTATCAGCTGATGCAAACATGCATAGCATCGAATCTGATATTACTGCAGTTATGATCGTTTGTAAGCTCATGGTTTATCATCATGATCTATGTTACTTTATGCAATGAGTTTGTAGCATTGAACAAATGACATAATTTCGATGTGCATAAATAGGTACATAAGTCTTTGAAAGTATAATAGAAGAGTAATATTCGTAATGATGTACATTAGCAACGATTCTTAGAAAATCGTTAATTCAGAAAGCTTTTTGCAACTTTTACTGTACAATGCTTCTTAGTTCGTCAACTTGACGATTGATAAGCGTAATTGTAGCAAACTATGACATATGTCTAAGATTCAAATAGCATACAAGCTCACATGCTTCAACTGTTCTGAATTCAGTTCAAAACTTGTAGATGCACTATGTTTATCATGAAAATCACACTGAAGATTATGCTAAATAAAAATAATCATCAAGATATACTATACACATGATAAGCAAATCAGATTACACTAGAATAAAGAGCTTACCATTTAACTGATACTATGGTATTACTATTGTCTAATACGCGTGTTGATACGAAGTACTAGTATCAGAATTGTCCAACATAATCTACAAAATTTCGTCGTTCTTCACTGTGAGTAGCTGAGTACCCGTGTGTTGCTACGGATTTTAAAATTTTATTATACTATATTCTGAAATAAACGGGTGGTAAATTTTTTTAGAACATGCATACAAATATGTTCTAAATGTTTTTAAAATTTGTAGCAACGCACGGGCATTCCGCTAGTACGATAGAAAGATCCACCTGTCGAGCATGGCCAAACAGGAACTATAAACTAACGGTTTTTGTAGGTTGTAATGGTTTTTCTTAGTCTAAGTCAATTATTACGATAAATGTATCTGTATGGAAATCGATGTGTACGATATGAGTGGATAAAAGTTTCGTTTTGATCTAGTGGATAAAAATTGCGACGTGATTGGATTTGTATGGAGGTTAATGTACAATATGATTGTATGTTCATCACGGATAAAAAAATATGACTTGTCCTCAAGAAAATTCCACCCACCTCACGAATAGACAAGAATATCTCGAGTTAAAGCCACTAATTCCATGGTGCAGTGGACCGGTTGCACACACGTTGTTTCTCTCGATGCCTCAAGTCGATGATCGACTAAACATGATTGCCGTTGGCATCATGAATTGTATTCTTTAATCTCTCTCTCTTCTCTCTCACCATGAATTGCATATATTCTTTAATGCGTGCAAAGAAAGCCGGATCTACGATTTTCGAAAAGGAGCTAGGTTGGTGCGCATATATGTTGTATATATGCCATGGTCTAGTGGACATTTGATTAAGTTAATTACCAGCTTAATCAATTCAGAAAATAGTTTTAGTCGTGACCTACTACAAATCAACCATAGAGAAACACAGATGGACACAACGTAAAGAAGGAAGAAAGCAGACAGCTTTCTCCGTACTCCGAATCCACTGGATCGTGCAACGATGCACAGGACACAAATCCGATTAATTAAAGAACACCTCTCACAACTTAACCAACCAACTAGAGGGTATGATAATGCGTCACCAGGCGATTAATTAGGTCGCTGTGACGTCAGTCGCAACTTGGAACTGGCTGTTCGATCCAGAAACTCAAACGTCGTTGTGAGGTTGCACGAATCACGATGTGTGGCGCTGGCTAGATCTATGCCCTTAGTCTTGCATGCATGGGACACGATTACACCGCGTGCGAGATCCATGCAGCGCGGCGTGGTCAGAGCCTGACGAAGAAGACGGCGAGCTCCGGGCCGGTGCCGCCGCCCTGGGGCGCGACCATGTAGAGCGACTCCGAGTCACGGGACCCGACGAAGTGGTCGAAGCAGCCGCGCATGTACGCCACCTCGTCGTCCGCCCCCCCGGTCGCCGCGTCCCCGGACACGGGGAGCACGCCGGCGCCCATGGACACGGCCCGCAGCGTCTCCATCACCACCAGGTCGTCGTCCGTCGCCTCCCTCCGCACGGCGTACCCGGTCTTCCTCCCGTTGCAGAACATGGTCCACGCCGCCTCGTCCAGCAGCGGCGGCGCGCGTGTCCCGCGCCTCCGGCCCGCCTCGACGTCCGAGGCCGCGCGGCGCTCGGTCTCAAGGACGATGCGCGCGCCCGCGGGTTACCGAGCTCGCGGAGCAGCGTGTGCGTCTGGAGCGCGAGCTCGACGACGAGGCTCGGCAGGCACCGGGCGTCTCCTGCAGCGCTAGCGCGACGTGGCCCTTGCGGTGGCCGAACAGCGTGCCCGTCACGCGCCGGCACGGTCGCCTGCGGCCCGAGAACGACACGACGTGCGACAGCAGGTGGGAGTCGGCGCCGGAGGAGGACGATGCCTCCGCCGCGATCTCGCACGCCGACCCGACCTGCAGCCGCCCGCACCGCGGTGTCAGGATGGGGAGCGCGTGGCGCAGCCTCTGGAACAGCCGGGCAGGCCGGGAAGCGTGGCACCCCGACCGGTACGTCCGCGACGACGCCTCCAGCGTGTGTCCCGGTGATCGCGCCGGGGCCCGGGCTCGCTGGGCCGCGTCATTTCCATTGTCGCTGGCTCCGCCGTCGAACGACGAGATGGACGACGTCCGGGTACTGGGGTTGGTGCTGGCCGCCGTCGCTTCCGTCCCAGCCGTGCTGGAGGACACCAAGCTGCTGCGGAGGTTGTGGGGGTCGTCGTTGGGGCGCGCGGGGTGGATGGCATAGCCCATGGGCACGAGCGCGGTGGCCGGCGAGGCGCCTCGCGGATCGGCGGTGCAATGTCAGCTCGTGCAAGGTGCGGTTTGGAGGCGATTTCGATGGCTGTTGTTATCTTGTGGCGCTCGGCAAGGCAAAGGGCTAGCTAGCTGATACGGGAGGCCGTTTTGGCGGTTAGGCTTTGTTAGGTCGTCGTGCTCCTGGCGGTTGGGCGCCGCCTGGTTTTGCGGCTCCGTCGCACCATTTTGGGCTGTCGATGGGCCATGCGGCCGGGCATATCGGTGATCACGGCAGGCTTTTTTTCTCCGGTCCGTGTAAAAATCATGCGAGTGGTTTTGGATCAAAATCAAAATCATGCGAGTGATGCGAGTGATATCGGTGATCAGGGCACTATAGTTTTCAATGGACAAATTTAACCTAAATTTAGATATATTTTTTGAAAATTTCAATTTTAAGATATGTACCCATCTATAACAATTTAAATAAAATGTATTCCTTTGAAAAATATATATTTGAATTAAAAAAATTCAACATTGTTTAGCACATGTTTTTACTGATTTTTATATGTACCAGCACATACGTACAAATAAACTATCATAAAAAGGGCAACTCTAGTTTGGATTTTGGTTCAAACTTATTTGAGCCAATTAGTAAACTAGTTAAATTTGATATCCAAAATTTTTTAAGATTTTTCACAAGTGGCACACATGGGAAATATCTATTTTAAATTATGGTGTCAGGGCACCATAATATTCCAGTTAATTATACACTTTTCTAACCATTAGATGAAAACTCAATGGTTTAGATCATCCTAGCCACCCAAACACACCCCACCACTCCAAACCCTAACTCCCTCTCAATCACAGACGCTACCGCCCCCAACCCCTCTTGTGCACCGCCTCGCCTCACTAGCAAGGCCCTCCAACCCCACCCGCCACCTCTACCGCCTCCCGCCGCTACCACATCCTCTTCCTCTCTCGTCGGAGCTGGCCTTCATCTCCCCTGCCCCACCCTTCTTCTCTGCCTTCGGCAATTATCTCTGTCAGATCCACCGCCGCCTCCCATCGTCTTGTAATGCTCATCGATTCTCGTCACACCTGCTGCCCATCATCGGACTCTGACTCATAGCCCACGGTGCCGCCGCCACCTCACCAACGCCACCCACTGCCAGTCCTCTCACCGCCCTAGCCTCCCTCTAAATACATGCCCCACTGAACCCCAAACCATAACCCAAATCCTAATCCAGCGTACCCTGCCCTAACTTATTGCCACCATTGGAGATATGACCTCGTTGGCCGGAGCACAAATCTCAAATCAAATCACATGGTTAGAAATTCGAATAATTTGCACGAAAAATATCATTCCATGGATGTATAGCGATTTTTTGGTTCTCACTCGCTCCATTGATATCGGAGTATGAAACGAGAGGAGTCATCTGCGGCTTATTAGGACTAGGCTGAAGCAGAAATGGGACCTTAAAAAATCCGAGAAATAGAATCACGGTTTTTGAGGTAATTATACGATACGATCCTAGGCCGTGCCTAGGTAGAGCTGGGAGTTGGGCCGGGCTTTTTTGGGCCACCCAAAACACGGCAAGACGGACGTGCCCAAGCACCAGACGAACGGTGGGCCGGGCCGGCCCGGAAAATTGGCACGTTAGGCGGCACGGCACGGCACGGTGAATCGTGACGTGCTTGGGCCGGCACGGCGGGCATGCCGGCGCCAGCGGCCGGGCCACCTCGGCCTCTACCTCGCCTCCTCCATGACTAGTTGGGCAGCCCTATGCTAGATTGTCGGACGATGAGCTAGATGTTCATGTACGCCACAGTCCAATTTGCACCAAGATATGCATATCATTGGACTAGATGACCAAGTTCGGAGGTGAAATGGCATTAGACAATAGTATCAAATTTTAAGTAGGTTTTTAATAAGGCGGGTATAAGAGAAAGGAAGATAGCGACCACCGCTACCATTGTCGACATCGCTTTCGTCGTGTATAGTTACTTTGGGCTGGGCTTGGGCTGTCACGGCACGAACACCGGCACAACGGGCTTTGGGCCGTGCTTGGGCCTGGCCAAAAGTGAGACGGACTGGCACGGCACGGCACGGCGAGATGACTGGGCTGAGCTGGCACGGCACGAAGCGGCACGAAGCACGGTGGACCTGGGCCGTGCCGGCACGGCACGGCCCAATTCCCACCTCTATGCCTAGGTATCCCAATTTCCCGATCATGACAAGCTTGAGACCTATTTTGCTCCTGAATTTGTCCATCTTAATTTCATCACTTAGTTGTTAAAATATCACTTGAATTAAGACATACGTGTACTGATTTCAATTTGTTGTTTCACTCTGAACTAAGTTGAACCTACATAGACTATTACAAGTATTTCTCTTACTCGATCAATCAATCGTTATTCGTAGCATGCAACTCTAAAGTAAACAAATTAATTAAATTAAGAACAGGAAGAAATTGTCGACACAACTGTATACTATAATAATTGACTGACACCCATCGCAATCGATGGTAAGCGTAGAACCTAAAGAATCAACCAAGACGACGGTGCTTCGGCGAGGACTCCGGCTGATCCTCCGCCACCGCTCCGCTCGTGGCGTCGTCCTCCTTCCTGATCCACCAGAGCACACGAAGCATGACGGCCCGCAGCCTCTTCTCAAACACCTGGACCTGAGCCAGGCTAATGTCCGCGGCTTTCTCCTGGCTCCTCCTCAATGCCCGGGCAAGCTGCTCCAGGCCACGGCCGGCGGCGACGAAGCGGCTCACGCAGGGCGCGCCGGAACGCAGGGAGACTGCAAGTACGATGACGTCGGCACCACATGCCGTGGTGAGCGTCCCAACATCCTCGACCAGCTCGCTGTGGCACATCTCGAACATTGCCTCTGCTGCACCAGAAGTGAAAAATATCGAAGGAAAGTTCGAATGACAGGTTATATCATGTGGTTTGGCTGATCCAAGTGAGACGTAGTCTAGTGGAACCGAAACAGGAGAGACTTGCTGACGCGTGGTAAGCTAGTGGTGAACCTACACGTGGCAAGCAGGGCGACATTTTGCAATAGAAGGAGATGATCAGGTCAAGAAAGAGTATTTTGGTAGTTTGATCAAAATACTGGAAATTACCTTAAAACAAAATCATGGTGCATAAGAGGTATTTGGGAGAGCGGTTTAAGTCAAGTAGAAGCTGATAAAATTAAAATGGATCAAGACTAAGGACTTAGCGGATTCGAACATATACATTTTGAAAAGTGTTTATAAGTGTGATATGTGAGTTAAAACCCATGTGTAGGGTTATCGGGTTTCTTCCATTATATTAAGTAGATAGTATCTTCTAAGGATTAGATGTAATTGACTAGCCTATCTATTTAAGGGGTTAGGATAGAGACTTATGGTTAGCCATCCAATCTTCCTCTCAAGTGTTCATGTGTTAGATTTTGGGTTCAAGAGAATAGTGCTTGATATGCTCTCTGTCCTCCGAGGAGAGTGAATGTAAAACTTTCCTCTTCAATTAGCAATACACAATTTTTATTCATCTCCATGACTATCTCTTGTGTTGATTGATTTGCACTTGTCTGGATGGTTTTACCTTTTCTCTTTCCTCTTCTTGATCTTGTTGGGCCAAAGACGTATAAGAGATAGAGATAACCTCTTGTGTTGATTGATTTGCACTTGTCTGGATGGTTTTACCTTTTCTCTTTCCTCTTCTTGATCTTGCTGGGCCAAAGACGTATAAGAGATAGAGACAACCTCTAGAAATCATTTTTCACCTATCTAGGCACTTTGATATCAAGTTCATCAAGAAACCCAGTTTTGCATAATTTTGACATCAAGTGCTTTCGTGATCTAAGGGTTTTTGGCTTGATTTCTTTTGTGTTCTTGCTTGGTAGGATATATGGGAAAACATCTAGAGCCCTTTGGCCATCTCTTACCCATAAACAAGTTGTATTCATCGTTTTTGTTTGTTACCCGTTTTTGGTGCAATTTTACTTCAATATCAAAAACGTATGAACTTTGACATGGATTTCTGCTATCCATGGATAGAATATGTTCCTGAGACCCTGAGCAAGGTGCGTACAAAGTTTCACAGCTTTTGGATTGTTGGATAAAAAGTTACGCGTGTTTTAAGTTTCACAACAGTGCATAAATTATTGTAATATTGCCTAAAATTACTATTCATAGTGATCAGACCGCTCGGAAAGAGGTTGGACCGCCCCCTGTGTGGAGGTCAGACCTCTAGGGTTTGGATTTTCTCAAAGTTTGATTTCTTGGTCAATTTGACTTGGGATTTTGGTTGTGGATTCAATTCTCAATAACTCTGTAGTTATTTGAGAAGTGGATCTGGAATACATGAGGAAAAATTTTGAACAGCATCATTCACCCCATCTCTATTGCCTTTTGGTCCTACAGAGAAAAAAATCAAATTGTATTTATTTAATGATGAGATGTTGCAACTTCAATTAGAATTAAGCTTCTAGTGATACAAGTTGAGAGCTAGCTGCATGCATGTCGGCAAAGATGAGCATGCTAAGGTGTTAGTCTACTGTTAGTTTCTTTACCTAGCCAGAAAGAACCTAAGTCAATATCGACAGTAGACACGTGTCAAAATTGAACAAAGAAAGCTAATGGAGATCTAAATACTTGCATGTAGCAAAGCTGGACGTGTGATGCAAATAGGTTGTAGAAATTAAGTAAAAGTTTGTGATTAAGTCGGATGCTATCAGGTTGGTTTATAAGAACCTATAAATAGACATGTACGCACTTATGTAATATAAGCATGTAAGCTTCAGTTATGAATGAATGTAGTTGAGATTTTGTGATACTACAACTCCTTAGTTTATTGTTCTTATTACATTCTGGTGCTTCCCATTTATTTTGGCTACATACACCAACAACTGGTATCAGAGCCTAAGGTTCGAGTTGGGTGTAGCAGTGTAGTGAAGTGAGTTCATATTGTTGTTCGGAGCCAAGGTATGGCTTGAACTTCAGACGTCGACATGGCGCAATCGTTTATTCCCATATTCTCAGGAGAGAATTACGATATGTGAAACATCAAGATGCGCAAACTGCTACTATCACAAGGGTTGTGAGATATTGTCGAGAACAACTGCAAAGAGTATACTGCTGAAGATGTTCTTACGCTGGAGTAGAAGAAATCTCTGGCAGAGAACCAGATGACAGACACCAAAGCCTTGTTTCTGATTTATCAAGCTGTTGCAGAAAGTTTGTTTTCGCAGATTATCTGTGTGAAGAAGTCGAAAGAAGCCTGGAACAAGCTAAATGTGGAGTTTCAACATTCTGCAAAAGTTTTAGCAGTGAATCTACAAACCTTGCAAAGGTGGTTTAAGAATCTACCGATAAAGGAGTCCGAGAAGATAAAAGATTACTCGTCGAGGGTCATCGATGTCGTGAATCAGATGCGCACCTAGGATGAAGAGATTACTGATCAAACGATTGGGACGTTAACATATAAAAGTAGGGAGAGATTAAGGGCTAACGTGACCAGTTTTTTAGGACTTTCGTCGAGAAGGCTTTTAGGAATGCTTGTGAGGGCACTTTGTAAAATCATCGAATTTCAGTAATAAAGATCATCTTGAATCGATCTAATTGCTCAATCTGGTTCATGTTTTGTTGAAGATTGCTGATGATTGTGGGTGGGTTGGAGTATACGACTACGTACAAAGGTGTTGATTAGCTGTTAGGAAAACAGAGCAATAGATCGAGCGGTCGGAGCGGTCAAGCGGCAGAAGGTTTCGACTACGTACAAATCAGTTGCGGAGCAACGCTGAGCGGTCGTAACCTTCATCGAGCCTGTGCACAGTCAAACGAGCGGTCGAGCGGAGCATCTTGCGGTCGAATTCTACCTCTGTAAGTTGATTATTTTTCTGTTGATTTGAGATTTGTTTTCAGGTGTCAATAAGCAGCGACAATCATTCACCCCCTCTGATTACTATATACGATCCTACAAGTGCGCCATTTTATTTTCTAAAAAAGAAAATTCCTGCTAGTTTAATGAGTTGGCCAACAACTCTAGCAGATTTGCGTCACGTCCGGTTCTGTCATTTTTTGAAACTGTCTTGCTGACTTGACGACTACTTTGGTAGTCAAAGACTCCGTTCTTTTTAACTTATAATATATGATTTATAAGAAATAAATAGAACAATTTTTTTATATTTTTTAAGTGATTTATCGATATAGCCCGTTGAAAATTTTTTTCTCCAATAATATTCAAAATCCACACTCAAGTGAGTATGAGAGTCGCTAAATTCAGATTACATCAACTGTGCTACACAAAGCAAAGTTAGATACTTACGCCAACAAAAATAGCAACCTTCTGTCTAAGTACGGTCAGATCACTGTGGATGGAGCGTTCTGACCGCCAAAGCTAGTCTGATCGTAGGACAAAAGCTGGTTTGATCGGGGGTTACAGTTTGATGGCAGTCTGATGCGTCGCTGTTGGTAGTCCGAAGTCGAGATCGGTTTGGGCCACTCTGTTCTATAGCAAATTCACAGGCATATATTGCCTGTTCTCAACGACATGTGTAGTGTGTGCTTAGTAGCACATATTCGGAATTTAGCCCCAGCTGAAGCAGTCGAGAATCACATACGCGGTTGACAGCGGTTTGTTCGGCTGGTGCTGACTGACCGCGCTCGCGCTGTCTTTGGTATAGGTCTCGTACACATCCATGACCAGGTCAGAAGAAATATTCCCATGCATCCATGGCCTCTCGCCTGTCTGAACGCGCTCCTTCTGCTTCTTGTTTTTTTTTTCTCTGACTGACTTCGGTTGCGAGCCACAGAAGCACACATCCATGACCAGATCAGAAGAAATATTCCCATTCGTCCATGGCCTCTTGCTTGACCTTGGAAAAACAGAGCCGTCGCTTGTCTACACACAGCAGAACGGTCAAACACCACGAAAGCTTGCTCCAAAGCATCTGTTGCAGCTAGACAGGGTTCAAGACAAATCACTGTTGCTTCCACCTGAGCTCAAGGACACGAAATAACCTGCACCCGAAAGCTCTTCTATCACTTTAACACTTCTTTACCTCCTATCAATTCAGCGCTCTGCTTGGGCTTGCAAACTCCCCACAACTCAGCATTGGCAGTCAAATTCTGTTCTCGAGCCGAATTGATTGACACCCTTTGATGATCCAACAGCATTTTACTAAAAGCTGCTCTATCCCTTCTATTTTACTTTTGCACGGTCCAATCAATTCAGCACTCTCTCTGGCCCTGCAAACTTGCCACAACCCAACTTTGACTAATGAATTCTCTTCTCAAGCTTCAAGTATAGCCACCCTAATTCCTTTCACAACCTCACCACATTTCTCATCCTTGCAGAGTCTGTACTAAACGTGCACTTCTAACTTCAGTTCAGTTACTCGGACGTCAGATTTGAAGCCCACTCTGATTTGGCTACTATTCTTCAAATGGTAACACTTGATTTTGATTTGGTTGGGGTGTGCCAGGCCCAAGCAGCAGTGCAACGCTAGGACGACACACAAGGACCCAAGTAGCAAGCTACTTTAGTGGACCCTCCCCACAAAAAATAAATTTAATATCGTTGTGGAGCGGTGCCCCACATATCAGATATTAAACTGATAAGAACAGATACTACACTTGATCTTAGCCAAAAGGCCGAGAAAGGTATGAGCTAAAACTTTTGGCCACCCCGTACTGTTATAGCCTCGTCACACCCCATCTCCTCTCTGCCTAGCGATGTGGTACTAAAGCCAGGTGCTCCCTCACGGACGCCGCTTGCATGGGCCGCCGGCTCGTCAAGATTCTCAAACAGGCCGGCAAAGGAAATTATTGACGATTTGATCTATCTATTACGTACCATATACCAGGAGATAAAACTTGGTCTGCATGCGAGTGGACAAACAAAGGGAATTAGTCGTAGGCAGGAAGAACAAGATAAGCTGATTATGAACTGTCGTGTGAGCGTTTGCAGAAGAAACTCGAAGCACCCTACATCTGAACTCAACAGTGTACTCTTTCAATTCTCTACTGAAGTTTGGGACAGACTGGGGCTGATGGCGTCGACGTGGAACCTGAAATAAAACGACATAACAAGTTGGCGACAAAACACTACTACTGCTAGTGCAAGTGCAGTGCCAGATTGGTGTCCAAAACTCCAATTTAGGCTGACATGTTGGCAAATTTGGGTACACTCACAGAGATTAGGAAGCAGGGTTGCTTTGACACTGGATCTTCTTCCAAGGGTGGTGGTACTTGCCATATATCATTTCACAGCTCATGTCTTCAAAATCTGAGGTGTTATGTTAGGTCTGTGTGCACCATAATCAGCTAGGGCTGACTGAATTTCAGGAAGAAAAAAAAGGTAGTCATATGCCAAAATGGTTCATGCCAAAGTTATCATCAAGATAACATTCTCTTATGCGAAGCATCTCTTTTTTTTCTCTGATTAACGTGAGAATTTCCAACTCTTGAGAACGAACTTTGGTGGCTTCTTTTGTGTCTGTGCCCTAATTTACTTTCCGTTGTAGTTACATAAATGGGGATGCATGTCGGCGAGTCTTCGCCAAGCTGGAGGGGTGGGTGCAGATCAGTGTTGATGTATTTTTCACTACACTGTATTTTGTTTTTGCTCTGTTTGCTCTGTTCTGCATGCTAAGCCTTAGGAGCAGGAGTATTCTGCATGTAGTATTTCCTTTCCTGGCGGACAGGAAAATTGCAGAAAGCAACTAGAAATTACTAAAATCTCCGTGATACGAAACTACCGATGGTTTCAGTCGAGATCCGGATTTTGCTAGATTCCAAGATCGAGAAATGATGTTGCAGAGTAGATATGCTAATACTACGGGACTACCTAGCTAGCTACAAGAGTTGAAGTTCAGATAAAATGGTATGTCTGAATTTCACCGAGAAGATAATCAAAACAAAACTAACCATATGTAAGAAGTTGGAGTACTTAATTACTAGCAATGATCAGCTAGCGAGCTCGATTTGATTTCTAAACTCGAAGTATCAATTCTCTCTGTTTGGATCTCGTGCTTGCTCTAATTGCGCATCCGTAGCATGCATCTTGTGCTAATAATCTATTAAGCCATTTCTAATCTCAATAAGGCGATCCTTCAAGGTCACCGGACTCGGAGATTTATATGAAAGTCCCAGAAGGAATAAAAAGTTTGAGTCCAAATAAATTAAATCGCAACATATATAGTGTCAAGTTGGAAAGGTTGTTGTACGGATTAAAACAGTCCAGAAGAATGTGGTACAACCGGTTTAGTGAATTTCTTCTAAAGAGATGGTACACTAATAATGATGATTGTACCTGTGTGTTCATAAAGAAATTTGAGAATGAATTTTGTATTATCTCGGTGTACGTTGATGATCTGAATTTCATTGAAATGACAGAGGACATAAAGAAAACAAGTTCCTATCTTGTTAAGAGGTTTGAAATGATGGATTTGAGTCAACTAGATTTTGCTTAAGCTTGTAGCTAGAGCCCGGGTTCTCATTACCGGTATGTGCATTTTACCGGAGGGATCCGGTAAGCCCGATAGAAGTGAAAATTAGTTTTTTCAGAATTTTTTGGGCTGAAAAATCCATGCCAAATTTGAAATTTAAATTCTAGAATTAAGGACAAATAAGCTCTGAAGTCACAACCAACCTCAAAGTTCTTGCTAGCCCAGTGGCTAAGGCCCACGCGCGCATACAAGTTTACTATTTTTTTCCATCTTTTAGATCTGGGACCCGCATGTCAGAGCAAAAGTTTGTAAAAAAAGCAATGCAACCGCTGAGATTCAATCCCAGGACCTGCCCCATGTAAACCATGAGCGTTTCCACTGGGCTACACGGTGTGATTTAACACGTGGGACGTTTTTGCATCTTTATGGCTATCAAATTCAAACCAAAACGAATTTTTTGGCCGAAACCAAACTTTGGGAAAATCGAACAACTTTCGACAAGATTTTGATTACCATGGCTAGAGCACCTCCCTGGAGGGATTTTAGTACACCAATACTCTTATACGAAGAACGTGTTAGAGAAATTTAATTTGGATAAATCACATCCACTATGAACTCCGATGGTAGTTCGATCCCTAGAAGTAGATAAAGATTCTTTTAGACCAATGAAGAAAAAATAAGAAAATTCTTAGACTAGAGGTTCCATATTTGAGTGCCATTGAGGCACTAATATCTTGATAATTGCACAAGGCCAGACAATGCTTTCGTAGTCAACTTGATAGCCAGATACAACGCAGCTCCAACACGAAGACATTGGGTTGGTATTAAAACTCTCTGCACGTATCTTCAGGATACACAAGATCTTAGATTGTTTTTCTTGAAAAATCAAGACTTTACTATCGTTGGATATACAGATGCAGGATATATGTGTGATCCCCATAATGCGAAATCCTAGATAGGATGTGTATTTCTTTATAGTGGTATAGCTATTTCTTGGCGGTCATTTAAGCAGACCTTGGTAGCTACGTCTTCTAATCCCTGAAGCATCACGAGAATGTGTTTGGCTCAGACGAATGATTACCACATCAAGAAGTCATGTGGCATGCATACCATTGATATCCCCACTATTATCTATGAAAATAATGCAGCTTGTGTAGCACAGATGCAAACGAGTTACGTTAAAAGTTTTGATCTCAACCAATGAACTGATCGTAGCTACAATACTTTTCAATGGTCGTAGCTATAGTGTTTTATCTATGGCCGTTGCTATAGTAACCGGTCGGTAGTTGTAGACTTTACGGTCGGAAGTCGAAGACTTTGTGATCGATTGTCGTAGGATTCATAGTCTGTACTCGTAGACTTCATGGTCAGTATGAGTGATTTAACTCTTACTATCATCGAGTATTTCGAGTACTCATGTTAGGCCAGCGAGCTGATTAGCTGGTGCATAGTGGTCAGCGATCGGTTGTCGAAGTTTTGTGGTAGCGATGGGTACTCAGTGGTCGGTACTCTATGGATTTGTTGTCAGTAGCGATCCTTGCTTTCCAGAGTGTTTTGAGTGAAGCAACGGTAATTCCTGAGTACTTGTTGTTTTTGAGTACTCGTTGAGCTAGCGGTCGTATTAAGTGGTCTAAGACTGAGTTTTAGATAGCGATAGAATTGGTGGTCATAATGAATTGTCTGAAGTTGATTTCTGGATAGCGATGGGATGTGTGGTCGTGGACGACCTGTGTGATGCTGATGGATGGTTAAAGGTATGGTTTGAGTGTGTACTGATGACAGTCAAGTTGTGAAGAACTTGTGCTGAAAAAATATTTCTTTGGTCTTTGTATGTGCAGGTGGGCGTGGAGGCGATCAAGGTCGGTGACGAGGAGGACCGGGACTAGGATGGGAAAATCTGAAGTCCAAGCGGTCGAGGATGTCACACGAGGTGGTTGGGCTCACGCTGAAGCAAGTGGAGATTAAAGGTAGTGATGCGTAGAGAAGATACGGGAGGTGCGGTCTCGGAGGCTTCAACACGTGAGGATGATACGTGGAGAAGATACGGGAGGGGCGTTCCCAGAGGCTTCAACACGTGAGATGGATGGGGTGTGATGAAAATATAGGAGGTACTGTCTTGGAGGTTTTGTCATGTGGTGAGAATGGAAACGTTATGAAAGGAGTCCGTAACGAGAAGGATTAGAGATCGGTTAAAACCAGTGTTCGGAAGGATTTCGGGTCCCTTGGTTTTCAGAAGAGATAAGGTGTTGTGTTCGTGTTTGAGTCAGACACGATTGGGACGTTAGCCTATAAAAGCAGAGAAAGGCTAAGGGCTAACGTGACCAGTTTTTGTGGGCTTTCGTCAAGAAAGCTTTTAGGGATGCTTGTGAGCGCACTATGTAAAACCATCGAATTCCAGCAATAAAGATTATCTTGAATCATCTAATTGTTCAATCTGGTTTGTGTTTTGTTGAAATTTTTTTAAGTGATTTATCGATATAGCCCTTTTAAAAAAATTTCCTCGAATAAGATTCAAAATCCACACTCAAGTGACTATGAGAGTCATTAAATTCATATTATACCAATTGTGCTACACAAAGCAAAGTTAGATATTTAAGTCAACAAAAATAGCAACATTCTATCCTCAGTCCACTATGGATGGAGTGGTCTATCCGTCAAGACTGGTCGATCGGTGGGTACGGTTTGATCGCAGATCCACAGCCGATCTGATCCGTCCCTGTTGGTAGTCCGAAGTCGAGACTGGTGTGATCTGTTCTATAGCAAATTCACAAGCATATATTGCTTATTCTCAACGACATGTGTAGTGTGTGCTTAGTCGCACATATTCGGAATTTAGCCCCAGCTGAAGCAGTCGAATCACGACGCGGACGGACGTGTTCTTTGGTACTGATCCATGACACGATGACCAGGTCAGAAGAAATATTCCCATGGCCTCTCGCTTGACTGAACGCGCTCCTTCTGCTTCTTGTTTTTTTTTCTCCGATCAACGTTCACAACAGAACGGTCAAACACCACCAAAGCTTGCACCCCTCGATCGTATCAGTATGCGTACGCACCGTCGGTTATAAATAGAGCTCAGCAACCGCATCCATCCACTCAACACAAGGGCTGCAGCTAAAACTAGAAAGAGAATTCTAACACTTGCTCGTTCGATCAACGAAAGCTTCACTGCTTGAGCTAGCTCGATCGATCGCCATGGCCATGGTGTCCTCCTCATCTTCGCCCTCCCTCCCGCGCCAGCTCCTGCGCTACGCGTCGTCCCGCCTGGGCCTGCTGCTCCACCGCTCTCCATCTCCCAACCACCCAAAACACGTCGCCACAGCGGCCGCTCCTTGTTACCAAGAAGAAGAGCATGGCAACATAAACAGCGCTGCTGCTGCTGCAAATGTGCGTGAGGTGGATGTGGCGGCGGCGGCGTCTCAGTCGTCGCGGACGGCGAAAAGGGGTCCTCCGAGGGAGGGCGGCGGCGGGAAGACCAACGCCGCTCCGTCGTGGAAGCCCAGGGGAGGAGGAAGAAGAGGACCCGCGCCGCCCGCTGGTGGTCCTAGGGAAGGCAGCGGGGGGAGCGGCGGAGTGATCCATGCAGTAGCTCGCGACCCGGCAGAAGGCACCGGCGGCCAGGGTGGAATCATCCATGCTTCTTCTTCCTGAGTTCTGGCCAGTTCTGACTTCAGAACGGGACAGGAAGATTGCAGAAAGCAACTGCAAATTTCTAAAGTCTCGGATTTTGTAGATTCCAAGATCGAGATATGATGTTGCAGAGTAGATACTACGGTACTGCCTAGCTAGCTACAAGAGTTGAAGTTCAGATAAAATGGTATGTCTGAATTTCACCGAGAAGATAATCAAATCAAAACTAACCATATGTAAGAAGTTGGAGTACTTAATTACTAGCAATGATCAGCTAGCGAGCTCGATTTGACTTCTAAACTCGAAGTATCAATTATCTCTGTTTGGATCACGTGCTAGCTCTAATCGTGCATCCGTAGCATGCATCTTGTGCTAATCTTTTAAGCTATTTCTAATCTCAATAAGGCGATCCTTCAAGGTTATGAAAAATAGTTCAATACAAAAGCGCTTTGCACCGGAGAAATAAAAATAATCAGATGGTAAGATATAAGACAAAACTTGTAACACAGGGGTTCATACAGAGACCCGGCATTGATTATGATGAAATCTATTCTCCTGCCATAAGCGAAATAACGTTCTGATATTTAATATCAATGACAGTGGATATAAATTTATGTATGCAGTTAATGGATGTAATGACCACATATTTATATGGGTCACTGGACGCGGAGATTTATAGGAAAGTCCCAGAAGGAGCAAAAATTTTGGATCCAAATAAATTAAATTGCAACATGTATAGCGTCAAGTTGGAAAGGTTGTTGCATGGATTAAAACAGTCCGGAAGAATGTGATAAAACCGGTTTAGTGAATTCCTTCTAAAGAGAGGGTACACTAATAATGAGGATTGTCCCTATGTGTTCATAAAGAAATCCAAGAATGAATTTTGTATTATCTAAAGAGAGGGTACACTAATCATGAGCTCTAAAAGAACGAAGAGGTAAAGATATTAAAAATTAGGTCTTGTGATAGCCTGGTAGATCTATTTACAGAATCTCCCCCAACCAGTAGCTTCCAGAAGTATGTGCGAGGCATAGGAATGAGGCGACTTAGAGAGTTACAAGGTTTAGGGGGAGTAAATCTCTAAACCATAGTCCTTATTTAAAACTAGAAAGCTTATATGATCCTGAAGATCTATTGTTGTACTCTTTTTCTCTTTGTGAGTTTTTCTGAAGTTTTCTCACGTAAAGGTTTCTAAGAGGCAACAAGTGCGACACAAGAAATAGGCGCGATGTACTCTTTTCTTCATCTTTTTACCACTAGGTTTTTGGAGGAATTTTTAATGAAGCATATGCATATCGTGGTATACGCCCAAGAGGGAGTGTTACGAAATCTATTAGGTTACGTGGTACACAAATAGCGAATCTACCCCTAAGGGATTTAGACTATAAATAGACAAGCCTACGTACAAGGAGATCTAAAAATTAATAAAGACTATGTTTTCTTGATGTCTTCTTCCAATTATTATTTGTTGATAAGTTACGTGAATTGCATATGCATAATGAGACCTAAAAATTAATAAAGACTTAGTTTCTTGGTGGCTTTGTCTAATTATTCTCTCTTGATTATCTGATGATTGGTTACGTGGATTGCATTAGTGATTATTATTCCTCAACACATACTTGCCGCAGGAAGTCTGCATCCACGCGCGCGCTGACATGGGATCTAATCCGAGCTGGCGAGTGCGTGACAACACATGTGGCAGTAGTACGTGTGACGCGCGCGTGCGCGCAAGTGGATGCGATTCGTTTGGTGCAGACCGGTTCTGTGGTCGACATCAACTAGTCTCGTAGGCGCGGCGCAACGCCGCGCCAACCATCGTACGTACAAAAATAAAAGAGGCGATAATTCGTGAGGAGTAAAAAAAACCGGGGCAAATACGTATTTTCGAAAAAGTTAAAGGGTTTGTACGTAAAAAACGAGGGCCTGTAAAAAAACCAGGGGTAAAAACGTATTTTCGAGAAAAGTAAAGGGTCCGCGCCAGCCACCGGACGTAAAAAAATAAAAGAGGCGATAATTCGTGAGGAGAAAAAAAAACCGGGGCAAATACGTATTTTCGGAAAAGTTAAAGGGTTTGTACGTAAAAAACGAGGGCCTGTAAAAAAATCGGGGGCAAAAACGTTTTTTGGGGAAAAATAAAGGGTTTTTTGAAAAAAAATCAATGACCTGTACGTAAGAAAACGGGACCTGTGCGTAATTTCGGAAACCACGGGGGGCTATCCTGCAAAACGGAGGAGACAAAAAAATATAGGGACCTTTTCGCGAGAACCAGGGACCTGTACGCAATTTCGAAAAAATACGGGAAATCACCACTGCCGATCGTACGAAGATTTTGGCCGACACGCGGCAGCGCGCTACCGACGGGCGCGCAGCGGGCGACGTGGCGCGCCCCAAAAATACGGGAAATCACCACTGCCGATCGTACGAAGATTTTGGCCGACACGCGGCAGGCGCGCACGACGGGCGCGCGGGCGACGTGGCCGCGCCCCCGCCCGCGCTTTCTTCGGCCTGTAATGGGTTGGGATTCTGGCGTTTGATTGTCTCAATGCATCTGATCCATTGACTTAATTAATTTGCAACAAAAGTACAAAACCATGAAATCAACCAAGCATTTATTACGACCGGATCAACATTTGTAACTTCCAGTTGCTTCGTTGGCTTGAACTGATCCCATTTGAAAGCCCAGCTGATCTGTATTAGATTTGAGGTTGTTCAAATTAACGCTGCTAAACTATATAGTGGTTGTGCATTTGAGTTATGAAGCAGTGTGCTTAGTAGCCTTCGACCACAGCTTTTCGATCATTGTAAGTTGACCACGGCGGATCGACGATGGTACTTCGACAACGGCTTTTTCACTACGGTACTTTGACGACGGTATTTCGACCACGACAGATTGCGATCATGTTCAGCTTCGACCACGTGAAGTTTCGAGCACATCAAACCTCGACCACAGTATTTGACTTTGGCAAATTTCTAAAATCGCAGTGATACGAAACCACTCACGGTTTCAGTCGAGAACCGGAGTTTGTTAGATTCCAAGATCGAGATATGATGTTGCAGAGTAGATATGCTAATACTACGGGACTACCTAGCTAGCTACAAGAGTTGAAGTTCAGATAAAATGGTATGTCTGAATTTCACCGAGAAGATAATCAAATCAAAATTAACCATGTGTAAGAAGTTGGAGTACTTAATTACTAGCAATGATCAGCTAGCGAGCTCGATTTGACTTCTAAACTCGAAGTATAAGTTCTCTCTGTTTGGATCTCGTGCTTGCTCTAATTGTGCATCCGTAGCATGCATCTTGTGCTAATCTATTAAGCCATTTCTAATCTCAATAAGGCGATCCTTCAAGTTTATAGAAAATAGTTCAATACAAAAGCTAGCGCTTTGCACCAGAGAAATAAAAATAATTAGGTGGCAAGATATGAAACAAAACTTGTAACATAGGGGTTCATGCAGAGACCCGGCATCGATTATGATGAAACTTATTCTCCTGTCATGAGTAGAATAACGTTATGGTATTTAATACCAATGGCAGTAGGTATAAATTTATGCTTGCAGTTAATAGATATAATAAATGCATATTATATGGGTCACTGGATTCACATATTTATATGAACGTACCAGAAAGCTCAAAAATTTTGGATCCAAATAAATTAAATCGCAACATGTATAGCGTCAAGTTGGAAAGGTTGTGGTACGGATTAAAACAGTCAAGAAGAATGTGACATAACCGGTTTAGTGAGTTCCTTCTAAAGAGAGGGTACACTAATAATGAGGATTGTCCCTGTGTTCATCCTCCTACCACCAGATGATATTCCAATCCAATTGCCTTAAGCAACACCATCCTCTTTGAACCACTCTATTAAATCGCTGCCTATAGCACTCCAATAGAACAGTTAAGGGAAGAAGGGTCTAGTTGACTAAGGACTTCAAGGCATACAACGAAATGTGCTCCAACTGTAGAAGACGAGGACTCATGTGCACGACGGCACCAAGAACAAGACGTATAGAACCGATGAAAGAACCAACCCGATGAGATCAAGAAGTAACTAAAGGATTAACGAGGGAAGGGGCAGCACCCTAAAATAGATTAAACGATTGTCCCTACCGCAATACGAGTTATAATCTCGATCCTAATGCTCCCAACCCCTAGGGATGATAATCGACAACCTTAAGCTTAATATTAAATTACAACGTTTATGTGTGAGTAGTCGGCGAGCGATACCCGTATAGGCGGTGTATCTACCAAAGGGGCATAATAAATAGGAATATTTGGAAGTACGTTTCGTAAGGGATCAATAAGAGACCTACCACAACCTCTCTAAGCCAGCTCCGATTTCGAGGACGAAATCATTTTTAAGGAGGGAAGGATGTAACGACCCACGTCGTTAACTAACCTTAAGCAGTGAATTACGACGTTAAGCAGGATTAATTACGTGACTAATGATCTAAAATTCAGGGGAATTAAAACTTTTTGTGTATCTATATAGGGCGAAACAATCGAACGATAATTAATTATGTTATTACTGCAATCCAATTGATAAGGGCAAAGATCAAATTTATATATATACTAGAGAGAGATAAAATTGATTGCACGACAAGTAAGAACTTTGCACCTAACTAAAATATATTAGCAGTCCGTAGTACAACAATAATTAATTACAATCTGTATACGGTAAAATGAATTACATCTTTTGAGCAACAATTAGAATTTGTAGCAAGCCAAATAAAAATGTTACAATTTGCATTACATAATAAAGACAATACGAGTTACAACAAATATACAATTTCATGTCTCAACCAAATAATCATCTCAAAAACTAAGCAATTGCAATATAATGGTATTTAACCAAGAATTGCATAATCTAATTTACACGAAGTCCATCTCATACATATTCAATTACATTCGAATTAACAAAGAATAGAAAGTACATCTAGATAACATACAACATCATTTATGCATCAATATTAAGAGAAAGTCCCAATTACATTCAGGTCATCTCATACATTAGGATCTGTCGTCGAACCACCACCACACCACTATTCCAATTGTGAGCGAATCATTAATTCAATACCGAAAAAGACCGAACAAAAGAACGAATAAAAATAAGCAAAGTATAGAAAAGAAATAGAAACTGCCGTCAGAGCCCGAGAGGTTAAGTTTGGGCGGGGTAATCCGTTCACGGAGATACCTGACCATCCGGGGGCCAGTCGGCACCTCTCACAACCGTAGGCTCATCACTCGGATAAAACAAACCTGTTTTATTTTAGAAACCAACCAGCATAAATCATCAGATTGTAAATCCCACAGAGCAACAAATAGGCCAAGATCACACATCATGTGGTGAACCCCACAGTTCAGAGAGCAAAGAAGACACCGAGAGCGACTCACACAAGCAAGCCACGTGGGGCCTTCACCGACCAACAAGGCCACAGCCCAGAGAGGTAGCACAAGCCATCGAGAAGGCAGTATAACCAGATAGCACCGCCACCAACCAACCATCATACACAACCAGCAGAGAACAGAGAGGAAGTATCACGGTAGAGCAAGCCACAGAGCATAACCAGCCAGCAAGCCCAGGGAGAAGCCAAACTACATTTGGCCACCAGCCCAACACAACAGCCAAATAGCACCGCCCTAGCTAGATATTCCCCATAGCCAACAGAGAGCAGAAGAAATATCTCGGCAGAACAAGCCCCACTGCCTCTATTCTCATTCCCCCAAACCAACCGAGGGCAGAGAGGGGAGAAGAAGCCCATGGCTCCAGCAAGCCATCCATCCTCATCCCCATCCCCAACCCTCAAACCATCCAGCCACAGGGAGCATCAAGCCACCGTAGGAAAGGAGCAAGGAGCCAGGCCACAAGACGAAGGTTGGGCGAACGACCAGGCGACGGCGACGGCAAGAGGCCGGACCGCAAGACGTGAACCGTCAACCCTAGGAGACCACCATCAAGCACCATCAAGCGGCATCCCCATCACCAAGCATGGGACGGCCGCAAGCCAACCCCGAGTCTTATTCAAAGCAACCAACCAGCGACCGGTAGAGGTAACCCACAAAGTGCTCACCCCCGTAGCATCCATTCATCAATAGTAAACAACGCATAGCTAGAACAACAAGCTACCAATCACTAGTAGAGCACCATGGAACCAACACGGAGTTTACCAACTGGAGGTAGAAGAAGGGAGTAGAGGAAGAGTGAATAGGACTAGGGCTTACCGTAGATGTAGACCGGCGGCGGCGTACTACCTTTGGCTTAGCCCACGCCCTCAACGACCACCGCGCACTCCCGTGCGGGCGGCTTTGAGCTCGCCGTGACTAGCCAAGGGCGCACCTCGAAACCTAGCACATCGTGAGCAAAACCGTTAGAGCCAAAACAAATTAGCAACCAAATCCACCTCATCCGAGTCACAGAGAGGGAGAAGGTGCGGATCCGGCCCCTAGGCCACAGATCGCCGCAGCCTCCCACTAGCGGGGCGGGCGGTGCCGATGGGGGCGGCGGTGTGAGGAGGCCGTCGGAGGGGTAGCGCGATGGAGGAAGTGAGGCACAGTGGAGAGGAAGGGGGAAATGGAGGTGGAGGCGCTAGACCGGGGGAGAGGAGGAAGACCCGGGCGGCGGCGCGAGAGGACCGAGGAGGCGGGATGGAGTTGGCGCAATGAGCCGAGGAGGGGCGGGGGCGGAGCAGAGGCGGAGGTGAAGGCGCCAGGCCGGAGAGTCCGAGGCGGCACGGCCGGGAGCCGGCGGCGTGGCGCCGAGCGGGAGGTCGGATCGGGCGAGGCGAGCAGAGACCGGGAGGAAGAGATAGGAGCGAAGGGTGAGGCGCTGAGGCGTCGGTGTTAGGCTAGAAAGAACAGGGAACGGGCAGAGAGAAAAAGAGAGTAAAGGAAAAAGGGGAAAAAGAGGAAAATAGATAAAATAGGAAAAATAAAAATGTGCATATAGATTGCTCAAATTAGGAATACTCATAAACATGTATTGTAACCACTTTGCTATATCAAATTTGTCAAAGTTAAATAGATTAACTACAAGTACGTCGGAACCCTGTAAATGAATTTTAACCACATCAATGTAATAGACATCCACTAAAAACTAACTGAGAATTAATGTAACCTTTGGGGTAGTGTAAAAACCTTAGATCGTTATGCACATAAAGTAACATTGAGTTGATTATCAGCAAAACGAAATATTAGAAACCCTGCAAGCATACATTAATATATGCTCATTGGATTAGGCCTTATTATCTCATCAACGCCATAGATGTAGTCGTGGAAACCCAGGATATTTTTTCCTAAGTTCTTGTAATAAATATGATCCTATCAATGGACTAAAACTAGTACACAGATATACTAAATCTGTGTGTCGTTGATTAAACTTGTACGCATGCATATTAATTAAAGGACTGTAGTTTAGACCCTTTTGTTGCATATTTAATTACTCAGATCATTTGGGTAAATCTATCTAATCAGTGTAACTCATTAATCAGTATCCTCGATGATTAGGATAAATGAATTGCCATCTGTAGAATAAAAACACAGCAAGTACAGATTTAACTAATGCCTTGTCAACTAAATTATTCCCGGATATAATTAAATACCCAATTAACCTAGATAGTGTTAAATCATGTAACTGTCTTAGTAAATATTCTGGGTTAGAAAAGATAAATCAAATGATGCCCATAGTCTGAAAATTGCATGCATACTAGGTAAATTATCATAATGTTATTGAGATCCCTAGTGTACATTCAATGCCCAGTTAATTTTTATTAGTCGATTATAAAATGGCAGGAAAATCACTAATAAGTACTTTAATTATTAGAATAAACTAATAGTTATATTTTAAACTAATATCCATTAAAAGATGCAAAATGGTTTGCAATGACTAGAATAGTACGCTATGATTCAAAAGCATGCGCACCGAATAACTTGTATACAATAATTTAAATAACATAAGTCATAACCATCCACAGCTAGCTAAAGTAAAATTTAGAGATCGTACGGGGACACTTTTGTTTAGTTTAATTAATTATTTACATAGGTTTTCATTTCAATCATGTCGATAATTTAAATAGTCACGCGCATACTAGTTACGAGAAAATGTGTTTGAGTAACCCTAAGACCTAAAATGAATTAGAGATGTGAATAGATACGCACCTAGGAGGAATTAAACTGGTATAATTGCATGCGCAAGATCGACTAGGATTAATGTTCGCCATTATAATTATGCAGACATCTAATTAATTCTGTGTAATCAAAATATGGCTAGGAATTAATAAAACGCCGGGCATACCTGCTAAATCAGCCATATCCTATAACGCTAGTACGATAATGTCGATCGACGAGTAGTGTACTGAAATTAACCTCAATTACCGCGATTAGGTTAAAGTGAGCGAAGCCTTATCCTAGGAGCACAAGCACATCGACACCTTGCATTTTATTATAAATTCTGTAAATTAAGCCGTAGCCGACGTATTTAATTGCAGGCGATAATTCAAGCTACGGGAACGTCTTCACCTGATCCTACTTGAATCCGAGTATATGGTTAAAGTTCAGGCAAGCATTCCTTTGATCAAGTCTTCAGATTATATTCTGTAAAACAAGTATTTTGTACTAATCTAGTATTACCTTGCATGAATGGAATGAAAAGTATTTAAATCGAACACTGGACTTAAGAGGCAACAGAAAAGAGTGGAATGGCAACTGATGGAGCAGTTGGCCATCTAGTTAAATAAGAAGGTGGGCAGAGGTTGCCAGGGCAGGTGACATGTGGGCAGGTTTGGGACCTCTGTATAAGAATAGAATATAAGGAATCACAAACTTCTTCCGTGTGAGCACAGTACACACCGTATCAACCAACATCCCGTATTTGATTTGACGGACTAGTAGCTCTATTGAGGTATTATATTCTCCACATGGGTAAGTATTATTTAGGGGAAGAACCCACAAGAGCCGGACCGGTACCGGAGTGGGATGGATCCTGACCGCATGAGAACCCGTAGGCTGCACGTAGGCCGAAGTGGGGAGGCGGATCGCAAGAACCCAAGACTGATCAGATATTCAGCAACGGGGTACGCGAAGGCGATATATTACGCAGTTGGGTGTTGGGTGAGGGTCAGAAACCACCCCAGCCAACAGTACTGTACTCTGCGTGAGGGTGTTACCGTTCCAGGCTGCCGATTGTGAGTAACTGGGTGGAGATATAATTACTGAGATAGATGTAAACGCATCGCACTCGATCCGGGCGCCGCAACTAAGGAATTGCGGAGATCCGGGAAGCCAACAGGGTCAGAGTGGTGATGGGTAAAGTGATACAAGCTTGCGCAATGCTTACCAAATCATGAATTCATGCCTGTCTCCGGGAAAGGAGAATTACGGAAACTTATGGGGGTTTTTGCTGTTCATGCGTATGCTCAGTAGTTTTCTAAAATAATAAATTGAAGTTCTTTCAAAACCAACAAACCTATTTTCTATATGTCATGAGAAGGAAATTGAGGATAGAAAATGGGAAAGAAAAGGATAAGAAATGAGCAAGAGAATGAGGTAGGAATTGATGTTCATAAAGGTGTAGAGGATGAGCATTCGGTGCATTTTTGCTAATAACGCTTGCTGAGTACTTCTGTACTCACCCTTGCTATTATCTCCCTTTGCTTAGGAATATGTCAGTTCAGCCTGGATGAAATACCGTGGACTCGGATTACAATGGTACAAGGTGGACATCCCGTGTGAGGATCGAGTGAAGGTTGCAATATTTTAGCCCTTGGAGGTTTGTAATAAATTTTAGCCCGGCGTGGCGATATTTTTGTAATACCGTGTTGTCTCTAATTATTGTTCTGTTGCAACACTCTGATTGGGTTATTATTCGTTAGAGCGATGTTTTATCGGCTAGAACGAGTAATAATCCGTTGACCGGTGTTATTACCCCACGGTAATGACGCGGGTCGTCACAATCTTGTAGCTAGAGCTAGGGTTCTTATTACCGGTATGTGCATTTTACCGAAGGGGTCCGGTAAGCCCGATAGAAGTGAAAATCGGTTTTTTCAGAACTTTTCGAGCCAAAAAATTCAAACCAAATTTGAAATTTAAAATCTAGAATTAAAGACCAATAAGCTATGAAGTCACAACCAACCTCAAAGTTCTTGCTAGCCCAGTGGCTAAGGCCCATGAGCGCAGTGGCGGACCCAGGATTTTACCAAAGGGTATGCCGCACCAAAATTTTCATATATAATTCGGTAAAACCATTTGGCAATTCGGTAAATAATTGTAAAATTTGCACCGTAATTCAATATACATACACTAAATAATATGATAAGTCTTAAATTAAGGATTAAGTTGGTATAACGAACATACCTATGGGTCCGTCCCTGCTAAGGTAATAGTACTAGTGCAGTAATTTATCACTTCGTACTTCATTTACTTCATATTTTTTGCAAAATATCCTTGAAAGAAAAGATGGCCTCATTCCCTGCAGTGTATCATGAACAAATTAAATTGACATGAATGAGAGGGCTATTCCTGAACACTATACCAGTAATCTAAATAAGCTCAACAAAAAGTGCACACCTTTCTCATAAGCACAACATGGAAGAAGAAGAGCTTCGTAAGTAAAATACAGCAGTGATGCCTATTACCAGCCCAGGTATGTTCGTTATTACTTACAGATAGTGCTGCATGAGCTCCTCTAGGGAGCCTTATGTGAAGCCTGTGCTCCATTTCCATTTTCACCCCTTTGCTGTCGACAAAGCAGCGAACAAAGACCGCAATCGCTGTTCCTCCCTCAATAACAAGCTGATAAAGTAGGCCGGCATATGCTAATTAGTACCGGCCAAACAACAACAACAACAACACAAACAACACCAAAGCCTTTTGTCCCAAACAAGTTAGGGTAGCTTAGGAATAAAACATTCTCAAGATCAAAGAGAATTACAGAACTAAAGAAATAGAATTACAAAAGCGTTCACATTTGGCACCCACCATCAACAGGACAGAGAACATGAGCAGAATAAATGTTGCATAATTCTTTCTCCCAATGCAATTTGTTCAGCCACTGTGTTGAAGAAAGTAAATATTCAGTCACTTGACTTGCAAGAGATAAAATAGGGATTTGGGAGTGAGAGCTATCACTATATATGTATAGTTTGGTGGTTACCTGCAGTGGTGATCAAATCCATCAACACAATGGTCACAGGTCTTGCGATTTGCTTCTTGTGTAATTTCACCTGTAATTTAAGTTGAGTTAGTTTTAGATTGTAGCATAATATGTTCGACATTGATAAATTTCACAAACAACATAGGAATCCGGTTTATTAAATGTGTTCTAAGTTCAGAAAATAATTTTACAAACAACATAGGAACATCGGACTAAGATGCCTTTCTTCATTTTTTTTAAAAGGAAATTTATTGATTTCTTTGAAGAAACAAGCAAGCAGAGCAGTATCGACGAAGTGCATTGGAGAGGAATGGAACCGGATACCTCGCAATCACAGACGGGACAGAAGGAGATGTCCTGGCCCTCGGCGGCGTGTGGCGAGACGATGTCGTCGAGGCCGGTGAAGGCGAAGGGAGCATGGGGTCGAGCCGACGCCGGAGTTCCACCGCTCCGGTAGCTCCACCGCACCAGCGGTTCATCACCGGGGCTCCGGCTGCGGAGCAGCGGCACCGCTGCACCACCACAGGATGTACCGTCTGCAGCCTCGACAGCCTCCGTGGCGCCGCCGCCCCTCGCGAGCTGCCGCCGCCTCTTCATCTTCTTGGCGTGTCCACCCGGGAGTACTAGGTTTGGCTGGGCCCTAGGGTATGCCGTGGCCCACCTGGCATATCCTGTGGGTCCGCCCCTGCATGAGCGCATACAAGTTTACTATTTTTCCATCTTTTTTATTTGGGAGATTTGGGACCCACATGTCAGAGCAAAAGTTCCATCTTTTAGATCTGGGACCCACATGTCAGAGCAAAAGTCTGTAAAAAAAAGCAATACAACCACTGGGATTCGACCCCAGGACGTGCCACATGTAAACCATGAGCATTTCCACTAGGCTACACGGTGTGGTTTAACATGTGGGAGGTTTTGCATCTTTATGGCTATCTAAATTCAAGCTAGATAATGCTTTTGTAGTCAACTTGACAGCCAGATATAGTGCAGCTCCAACACGATGACGTTCGGCTGATATTAAAACTCTCCGCAGGTATCTTCATGATACACAAGATCTTAGATTGTTTTTCTTGAAAAATCAAGACTTGACTATCTTTGGATATACATATGCAGGGTATCTGTGTGATCCCCATAATGCGAAATCCCAGATAGAATTTATATTTCTTTATAGTGGTACAACTATTTCTTGGCGGTCATTTAAGCAGACCTTGGCAGCTACGTCTACTAATCCCTGAAGTCTCACAAGAATGTGTTTCGCTCAGACGAATGATTAGCCACTTCAAGAAGTCATGTGGCATGAATATCATTGATAACTCCTACTATTATCTATGAAGATAATGCAGCCTGTGTAGCATAGATACAAATGAGTTACGTTAAAAGTAATATCACGAAGTATATTGCTCCTAAATTATTTTATCTTCACGAGCTCTAAAAGAACGAATAGGTAAAGATACTGAAAATTAGGTCTTGTGATAACTTGGTAGATCTATTTACAGAATCTCTCCCAACCAGTAGCTTCCAGAAGTACGTGCGAGGCATAGGAATGAGGCGACTTAGAGAGTTAGAAGGTTCAGAGGGAGTAAATCCCCTAACCATAGTCCTTAATTAATTTGCAACAAAAGTACAAAACCATGAAATCCACCAAGCATTTGTTACGACCGGATCAACATTTGAAACTTCGAGTTGATTCGTTGGCTTGAATTGATCCCATTTGAAAGCCCAGCTGATCTGTATTAGATTTGAGGTTGTTCAAATTAACGCTGCTAGACTATGTAGTGGTTGTGCATTTGAGTTATGATGAATAATTGAAATTTAGGTTTCATTCAAATTTGCGTTTGAGAACGTTTCGGTCGATGCACGTTTGTTAAAACTAGATCTCAGGTTTAACGGTCTGACCGCTTTGTATTGGGCGGTCTAACTGGCTGGCTTCAACCACGCACAGAAGTCGTTGGTCCGAACGACTTCGAGTTGGGAGGTCCAATCAATAGATGTCGACCACGGTATTTCAACCACAGCAGCCGCTCAGTGCAGATCGATCACGGCTGTCTTCGATCACATCTTTTCGATCATCATAAGTCGACCACGGCGGATCGACTATGGCATTTCGACAACGGCTTTTCGACTATGGCACTTCGACGACGGCATTTCGACCACGACAGATTTCGATCACGTTCAGCTTCGACCACGTGAAGTTTCGAGCACATCAAGCTTCGACTACAGTATTCGACTTTGGTATTTCGACAACGTCTGACTTCGACCATGTCCGACTACGACCACGTCCAGTTTCGACCACGGCAGCCTTCGACTACGGCCTTTTTGACCACGCCTGGTAATCGGTAAGTTTCGATCTCAACCAATGAACTGGTCGTAGCTACAATACTTTTCATGGTCGTAGCTACAGTGCTTTGTCTATGGTCGTTGCTATAGTAACCGGTCGGTAGTCATAGATTTTACGGTCGGAAGTCAAAGACTTTGTGATCGATTGTCATAGGATTCACAGTCTGTACTCGTAGACTTCATGGGAAATATGAGTGATTTAACTCGTAGTATCTTCGAGTACTCGTGTTAGGCCAGCATGCTGACTAGCTGGTGCATAGTGGTCAACGATCGGTTGTCGGAGTTTTGTGGTAGCGATCGGTACTCAGTGGTCAGTACTCGATGGATTTGTGGTCAGTAGCGATATTTGCTTTCCCGAGTGTTTTGAGCGGAGCGATGGTAATTCCTGAGTACTTGTTGCTTTCAAGTACTCTTTGAACTAGCGGTCGTACTGAGTGGTCTAAGGCTGAGTTTTGGATAGCGATAGAATTAGTGGTCATAATGAATTGTCTGAAGTTGATTTCTGGATAGCGATGGGATGTGTGGTCGTGGACGACCTATGAGATGCTGATGGATGGTTAAAGGTATGATTTGAGTGTGTAATGATGATAGTTAAGTTGTGAAGAACTTGTGCCAAAAAAATATTTCTTTGGTTTTTGTATGTGCAGGTGGGCATGGAGGCGATTATGGTCGGTGACAAGGAGGACCGGGACTAGGATGGGAAAATCTGAGGTCCAACCGGGACTAGATTGTTTTTCTGTTGATTTAAGATTTGTTTTCAGGTGTCAATAAGCGGCGACAATCATTCACCCCCCTCTGATTACTGTATACGATCCTACAAACGTGCTGTTTTATTTTGTAAAAAGAAAATTCCCGCTATGTTAATGAGTTGGCCAACAGCTCTAGAATATTTGCGTCACGTCCTGTTCTGTCATTTCTTGAAACTGTCCTGCTGACTTGACGACTACTTTGGTAGTCGAAGACTCCGTTCTTTTCAACTTATAATTTATAGGAAATGAATAGAACGATATTTTCATATTGTTTTAAGTGATTTATTGATGTAGCCCTTTTAAAACTTTTTCCTCCAATAATATTCAAAATCCACACTCAAATGACTATGAGAGTCATTAAATTCATATTATACCAACTGTGCTACACAAAGCAAAGTAAGATACTTAAGTCAACAAAAATAGCAATCTTCCATCTAAGGACGGTCAGACCACTATGGATAGAGCGGTCTGACTGTCAAAACTGGTCTGATCATAGGGCAAAAGCTGGTTTGATCGGTGGGTACAGTTTGATGGCAGATCCACAGTCGGTCTGATGCGTCCCTGTTGGTAGTCCGAAGTCGAGATCCGTTTGGGGCTTTGGCCACTCTGTGTGTAGCAAATTCACTGGCATATAAGCAAGCAAATTCACTGGCATATAAGCAAGCAAATTCACTGGCATATATTGCTTATTCTCAACATGTGTAGCGTGTGCTTAGTAGCACATATTCGGAATTTAGCCCCAGCTGAAGCAGTCGAGAATCACATACACGGTTGACAGCTGACTGACCGCGCTCGCGCTGACTTTGGCTTTGTTTACTGATTCACAGATGACCAGGTCAGAAGAAATATTCCCATGCATCCATGGCCTCTCGCTTGACTGAACAGAGCTCGTTCACAACAGAACGGTCAAACACCACCAAAGCTTGCACCCCTCGATCGTATCAGTATGCGTACGCACCGTCGGTTATAAATAGAGCTCAGCAACCGCATCCATCCACTCAACACAAGGGCTGCAGCTAAAACTAGAAAGAGAATTCTAACACTTGCTCGTTCGATCAACGAAAGCTTCACTGCTTGAGCTAGCTCGATCGATCGCCATGGCCATGGTGTCCTCATCTTCTTCGCCCTCCCTCCCGCGCCAGCTCCTGCGCTACGCGTCGTCCCGCCTAGGCCTGCTGCTCCACCGCTCTCCATCTCCCAACCACCCAAAACACGTCGCCACAGCGGCCGCTCCTTGTTACCAAGAAGAAGAGAATGGCAACATAAACAGCGCTGATGCTGCTGCTGCTGCAAATGTGCGTGAGGTGGATGAGACGGCGGCGGCGTCTCAGTCGTCGCTGACGGCGAAAAGGGGTCCTCCGAGGGAGGGCGGCGGCGGGAAGACCAACGCCGCTCCGTCGTGGAAGCCCAGGGGAGGAGGAAGAAGAGGACCCGCGCCGCCCGCTGGTGGTCCTAGGGAAGGCAGCGGGGGGAGCGGCGGAGTGATCCATGCAGTAGCTCGCGACCCGGCAGAAGGCACCGGCGGCCAGGGTGGAATCATCCATGCTTCTTCTTCCTGAGTTCTGGCCAGTTCTGACTTCAGAACGGGACAGGAAGATTGCAGAAAGCAACTGCAAATTTCTAAAGTCTCGGATTTTGTAGATTCCAAGATCGAGATATGATGTTGCAGAGTAGATACTACGGTACTGCCTAGCTAGCTACAAGAGTTGAAGTTCAGATAAAATGGTATGTCTGAATTAGTGAATTTCACAGAGAAGATAATCAAATCAAAATTAACCATATGTAAGAAGTTGGAGTACTTAATTCCTAGCAATGATCAGCTAGCGAGCTCGATTTGATTTCTAAACTCGAAGTATCAAGTCTCTCTGTTTGGATCTCGTGCTTGCTCTAATTGTGCATCCGTAGCATGCATCTTGTGCTAATCTATTAAGCCATTTCTAATCTCAATAAGGCGATCCTTCAAGGTTATGGAAAATAGTTCAATACAAAAGCGCTTTGCACCAGAGAAATGAAAATAATTAGGTGGCAAGATATAAAACAAAACTTGTAACATAGGAGCTCATGTAGAGACCCGGCATCGATTATGATGAAACTTATTCTCCTGTCATGAATAGAATAGCGTTCTGATAATTAATATCAATGGCAGTAGGTATAAATTTATGTTTGCAGTTAATATATATAATGACTGCATATTTATATGGGTCACTGAATTCAGATATTTATATGAAAGTCCCAGAAAGAGCAAAAATTTTGGATCCAAATAAATTAAATCGCAACATGTATAGCGTCAAGTTGGAAAGGTTGTGGTACGGATTAAAACAGTCTAGAAGAATGTGACACAACCGGTTTAGTGAGTTCCTTCTAAAGAGAGGGTACCCTAATAATGAGGATTGTCCCTGTGTGTTCATAAAGAAATCCGAGAATGAACTTTGTAATATCTCGGTGTATGTTAATGATCTGAACTTCATCGAAATGATAGAGGACATAAAGGAAGCAAGTTCCTATCTTATTTGGGGGTTTGAAATGATGGATTTGAGTCAAGCTAGATTTTGCTTAAGCTTATAGCTAGAGCCAGGGTTCTTATTACCGGTATGTGCATTTTACCGAAGGGGTCTGGTAAGCCCGATAGAAGTGAAAATTAGTTTTTTCGGAACTTTTCGAGCCAAAAAATTCAAACCAAATTTGAAATTTAAATTCTAGAACTAAGGACAAATAAGCTATGAAGTCACAGCCAACCTCAAAGTTCTTGCTAGCCCAGTGGCTAAGGCCCACGAGCGCATACAAGTTTACTATTTTTCATCTTTTAGATCTAGGACTCACATGTCAGAGCAAAAGTTCCATCTTTTAGATCTAGAACCCACATGTCAGAGCAAAAGTCTGTAAAAAAAGGAATACGACCACTGGGATTCAACCCCAGGACGTGCCACATGCAAACCATGAGCATTCCACTGGGCTACACGGTGTGGTTTAACATGTGGGTGGTTTTGCGTCTTTATGGCTATCTAAATTCAATCCAGACAATGCTTTCGTAGTCAACTTGATAGCTAGATACAACGTAGCTCCAACACGATGACATTGGGCTGGTATTAAAACTCTCCACAGGTATCTTTAGGATACACAAGATCTTAGATTGTTTTTCTTGAAAAATCAAGACTTGACTATCGTTGGATAATCAGTAAGTTTCGATCTCAACCAATGAACTTGTCGTAGCTACAGTGCTTTATCTATGGTCGTTGCTATTGTAACCGGTCGATAGTCGTAAACTTTGCGGTCGGAAGTTGAAGACTTTGTGATCGATTGTCGTAGTCTTCACAGTCTGTACTCGTAGACTTCATGGTCGGTATGAGTGATTTAACTTTTACTATCTTTGAGTACTTCGAGTACTCGTGTTACGCCAGCGGGCTGACTAGCTAGTGCATAGTAGTTAGCGATCGGTTGTCGGAGTTTTGTGCTTGCGATCGGTACTCGCTGGTTAGTGCTCGATGGATTTGTGGTTAGTAGCGATACTTGCTTTCCCGAGTATTTTGAGCGGAGCGATGATAATTCCTGAGTACTTGTTGTTTTCAAGTACTCGTTGAGTTAGAGGTCATATTGAGTGGTCTAAGACTGAGTTTTGGATAGCGATAGAATTGATGGTCATAATGAATATTCTAAAGATGATTTCTGATAGCGATGGGATGTGTGGTCATGGACGACCTGTGTGATGCTGATGGGTGGTTAAAGGTATTGTTTAAGTGTGTACTGATGATAGTTAAGCTGTGAAGAACTTGTGCCGAAAAAATATTTCTTTGGTTTTTGTATGTGCAGGTGGGTTTGGAGGCGATTATGGTCGGTGATGAGGAGGATCGAGACTAGGATGGGAAAATCTGAGGTCCAAGCGGTCGAAGATGTCTCGCGAGGTGGTCGGGCTCACGCTGAAGCACGTGGAGATCAAAGGTAGTGATGTGTAGAGAAGATACGGGAGGTGCGGTCTCAGAGTGATGAGGACATCATGACTGGACCAATTACACGGGCACGAGCTAAAAAGATTAATCAACAGGTGAACTCGCTCTTAGTTAGATTTGGTTCTAATTTATCTGAGAATAATATACTACCTAATAGTTGCTATTTAATTATTCTCAGATTTATCACGGGAAGAAATACCATCAAGAAATTCAACGTGAAGAAGTTAATGGAAGAAGCATGTGCAGGCGAGACAAAGAAAGAAATACCAAGAAAATAAAGAAAAAGATGCATCCATGATCTAGTGATTCCAATACATGCATGTGTTCAGCCGTGCCACCACGAAGCAATAGAAGGGATAACTTTCTTTGATTTGCTTGGTGGTCCCACTCTAATCACATCCACGTGATGTTGCTTAATGCTGTCCCGTACGTTTCGGAGGCCGAGTCCAAGTATTATTCAGACGTTGTGTTTTTCTCCGTTTATTTTTTTGTTCGGTCGAGTCGGTCTCGGATATTACGACTCTTTTTGGCCGAGCCAACTTTAAATACCTGTTGGATGCGTGAGTCAAAGGACAGACCACAGAAAACAGATCTATTATTTTGAGAGAGTTATACGTTTGTTCTTCCTAGGGTTTGGCATATGATTGCAACCTAGAGGGGAATCGGGCGTTCTTCCCCGTCGTTCTTGTGATTCCTTGTGATTGGCTGGAGCGACGACGCGTCTACTTGGTGGTCGGGTAGACGGGATCACGAGCGTGTGGTTGGGCGAATTCTTTTGTCGCAGGTTGCTGTTCTAACAGTGGTTGGCGCCATCGATTCGTCAGGTTGCACGGATCCAATTTATCTTCATCGATCCTACGCCGTGAAGATCGGGCCATCCCCCGCATCATCTTGGTATCAGAGCGCGGTTGACACGGTAGGATCAATTTACCCGTAGTTAGATTTATTTTTTTCCTATACACAAAAAGCCAAAAAAAAAATTTAAACCCTAGTTTTTGCATCTGTTATTTTTCGTGAGTTTTGTTAAGTTTTCGTCTATTAGAATTTTGTTTAGGTGCTGATCATCGTGTTTCTTTTGCGTCGCTTGATCGTTGTGTCGTTTCTTTGTTTCATCCGAATCAAAAAAAAAAAATCTATGCTCTGTGTTGAACAGACAACCGAACCGATCCTTGTGAGAATTCCTGGCGGAGACCAAAGTTGGCTAGTTATCCATCCGAACTGGGTTTTCAAAGCTTGATCTGATTTCTTTGGGGCAGAACTAGAAGTATCATCTAAAAGCTTGATCGAATAGAAGAATTTGCTATTGGTGTTCGTTGCTTGCGCCACAAAGCCATCCGATCCAACTACCTACAAAACTGGATGCATCATTAGTGCTAATTGGGTTTCATCTAAATTCACTCCTTGGCACCTTACTGCGTCTTGTTGGGGGTGGTAGTAACACGTTGAAGCTAGCTGTGGTCGCTGTGGTCTAGAACAGACCCGAAGTATCTAGTGATCATCTTGATAGATCAAAACAGCTAGCTGTGAACCGGCCGAAATCTAAACTTTGAGCATCCAAGGTGCTCTGCTGCTGAATCCGAACACTAGAATCTTGGAGAGCTTCACTTAAATCTTTTATTCATCAATTGAGACTAGCTGTTGAATATTGCATTTAGGGCTGCTCTTGAGTATTTTACACATTGCTGAATATTTGCGACCTGTGCAAAATCAAAAGAACAATTAAACCTAGTTCGGCCTTTGAAAAAAAAAAGAGAGACAGCTGATAAAAAAAAAGCCACGGTTTGAAAAAAAAAAGAAAAAAAAAAGGAAAGAAAGAAAGCATTGGCCGAATTTGGGTGAGTTCTTAGTCCATAAATTCAGATTGTGTAATTTAATTTCTTGAGCAATTTTGTGCCCTTACTTTCATATTATTGCAATTGGCTAGCGTCTCTCCTAGTACTTGGTGCAAACGAGCTATTTAATTCTCAATTTCAGATCGCTTCTATTTAGCTCATTCCTTTGTTGCATCGAGTCACATTGATCTTTGCGTGTGCGTTCATACACTTCACTTAAACCTTTTGGATCAGCACTTAGGCAAAGTATTCTAGTTTGGATTATTACTTAACTTAACAACATCAAGAATTTCAGATTGCATAGGATAAAATTTTCTCTCCAAGCTCCACATATAAGCCATTGTTATAATAGTGCTTGTACAATTGAATTCGCTTGCTCTATCACCTTGTGTTGTCTACCGTCACCAAGTGCGTGCAGCTCTTCAATTCCATCAAGGACGCATAAGAGCTTCGGTTGGTAAGAGAAGGTGAGGTTGAGTGAACTCCACAAATAAAATTTCCACATACACATACATAGCCTTTCTTTTGTTTGCACTAACCATGGCAGGGAAAGAAGTAGAACAAGCATATGTGACCCAGTCGGACCTTGAGAAGCTCACAAATGATTTCAACACTCAGTTGAATGATAACATGAGCGTCTTGAGGAGGGAGATACTAGAGGAGCTTCGAAGAGAACGGGTCCCAATTGGCGTCCATGCAGGAGGTGTTGAGCTTGACGAGACCGACGAGGAGAGGGCTGCACGGTTCGCTAGAGAAGCCCTAGCCGATCAAGCCGCTGCCAATGCGGTTCGACCACCCTTTCCCGGGCGTGGGGGAGGTATTTTTGGCGCTGACCATGGCCAAGGGAGAGGCCGTGGCCGTGGGCGCGGCCGTGGGCGCGGCGGTGCCGCCCACGTTGAGGACTTCGACGACGACGCTTGGCTACACCGCAATGACAACTACCAACGCCATGGCCGTCGTCATGATGACCCGCGCATGGAGGAGAAATTTGGGAAACTCAAATTCACAATTCCCAAATTTGAAGGTGCTTCCGATCCAGATGCCTATCTCACATGGGAGCTCAAGGTAGACAAAATCTTCCGTATGCACAATTATTCGGAGGAGAAGAAGCTACACATGGCATCACTTGAGTTTGACGGGTATGCATTGATTTGGTGGGAGCAAGTGTTGAACCAAAGAGAAGAGAATGGAGAACCTCCAATTGCATCATGGGCTGAAATGAAGCAAGAGTTAAGAGCACGTTTGTTCCTAACACTTATAAACGTGATCTTTTGATAAACCGAATTTGAGACAGGGAGGTCGCTCGGTGGAGGAATACTACAAGGATATGGAGCAAGCTATGATTAGGGCACATGTGCATGAAGATGAGGAACAAACACTTGCGCGTTTTCTGTTTGGTCTAAACAAAAACATTAAACGCATTGTGCAATATCAGCCCTACAATACTGTTGTTGACTTGGTGCATCAAGCGACCAAGGCGGAGAAGCAGTTGTTAGAAGATTTAAAACCAGCACCAAGGACAGTATCTTTCAACTTGAAAGCTCCATCATCATCATCCTCTAATGCCACCAAAGCACGTTTCAATTTGGGACGAGGTACAATTTCAGCTAGTACTTCTTCAAATATTAATGCTCGTTCTTCCTCAATTGCAAAACAGCACCTACCTTAAGTGAAAAAAGGCCACTCCATCCCTATATCCTCAATTGGGGCTACAACAAAGGGTAGAGAAATTCAATGCTTCAAATGTTTGGGGCGTGGACATATTTCTAGAGAGTGTCCCAACAACCGAGTTATGCTTGTGACGGAAGATGGAGAGTATGAATCCGCAAGCGAAGATGAGGTTGAGCTTAGTCATGAAAAGGAGAGGTATGAGGATGCATCAGATGATAATGAAGAGGTTGATGTGTTGAATTATGAAACGGAGAGGCATTAGTTGTCACCAAAATTTGAGTATGCTTGCACAAGAAGGAGATGCACATCCGCAGCGATTCAACTTGTTTCAAACACAAGCTAAGGTAAACAACAAGGTAATCAAGCTTATCATTGATGGTGGTAGTTGTCATAACTTGGCTAGTGTTGAATTATGTCAAAAACTTGGTTTAAAGATGATGAAACATCCACGTCCATATCATGTGCAATGGTTTAGCGAATGTGGGGATGTGAAGGTTCAATTTGTGGTGCATGTTACTTTCAAGATTGGTGATTATGAGGACACCGTTGAGTGTGATGTGGTGCCTATGACAGTGTGTCACTTGCTGTTGGGAAGGCCATGGCAATATGATAGAAGTGTGCGACATGATGGCCGTTCCAATAGATATGCATTTAAGTGGAAGGGAAAGACAAAGGAGCTTAATCCAATGACTCCTAGTCAAATACAAGCTGAATTTCAGCAAAGGAAGCTTGCTGAAAATAAGGATAAAAAGAAAGAAAAGAGAGAATTTCACACCTCGGTGAGTGAGAGCCACAAGCCAAATATGAGAGGAAAAAGTAAGAGTGAGGGAGGGATGATTATGTTAGCCACAAAATCAGATTTGAGAGATGTGAGCAATGACCCATCAAAAGTGCACTTTGTGCTTGTGTACAAAGATGCAACTGTTTTGCTTTCAACTAATGACTTAACCTCTCTTCCTAGTGGTGTTTCCTCTCTTTGCGGCATTTGAGGACGTGTTTCGGAGGAGATACCAGCGGGACTTCCACCATTGCGCGGAATAGAGCATCAAATTGATCTAGTTCGGTGCGTCACTTCAAACCGTCCACCATACCGTACCAACCCGGAGGAAACCAAAGAAATTCAACGCCAAGTGCAAGAACTACTTGAGAAAGGGTATGTGCGAAAGCCTTAGTCCTTCTTACTGCACTGTAATTCTTGTTCCTAAGAAAGGCGGTACATGGAGAATGTGTGTTGATTGTCGTGCTATTAACAACATCATCGTTAGATATCGTCATCCTATTCCTAGGTTAGATGATATGCTAGATGAACTTAGTGGTGCTGTTATTTTCACTAAAATTGATTTGAGAAGTGGATACCATCAGATTAGGATGAAACTTGGTGATAAATGGAAGACTGCTTCTAAAACAAAATTTGGATTATATGAGTGGTTAGTAATGCCATTTGGTTTAACTAATGCACCTAGTACATTTATGCAATTGATGAATCATATTTTAAAAGCATTTATTGACAAATTTGTTGTGGTATACTTTGATGACATATTGATCTATAGCAAAACGATGGATGAACACACTGATCATATTAGACAAGTGCTAGAAGTGCTTAGAAGTGAGAAATTATATGCTAATTTGGACAAATGCACTTTTTGTACCGATAAAGTCGTGTTCTTAGGCTATGTTGTTTCGGGACAAGGCATTGAGGTAGATGAATCTAAAAGCTGAAGCAATTAAGAGTTGGCCTACACACTGTGAATGTTAGTCAAATCGAAGCTTTCATGGTCTTACTAGTTTTTTTCGGTGTTTTGTTAAATATTTCATCACCATTGCTGCACTCTTAAATGAGTTAACTAAAAAGGGTGTTGTGTTTGAATAGGGTGCATCACAAGAAAAAGCTTTTCAAGAACTAAAGAAACGATTAATTGAAGCACCATTGCTCACTTTGCATGATTTCACTAAGACTTTTGAAATTGAATGTGATGCTAGTGGAATAGGTATTGGTGGTGTTTTAATGCAAGAAGGGAAACCGGTAGCATACTTTAGTGAGAAACTAGGAAGTGCTCAATTGAACTATCCTGTATATGATAAAGAATTGTATGCTTTGGTGCGTGTGCTTGAAACTTGGCAACATTATCTTTGGCCTAAAGAATTTGTTATTCACTCTGATCATGAAGCTTTAAAATATTTAAAAGCCAAGCTAAACTGAATCGTAGACATGCCAAGTGGGTAGAATTCATTGAAACTTTTCCATATGTTATTAAGTACAAGAAGGAAAAGAGAATGTGGTAGCGATGCTTTATCTAGAAAGAATGTGCTTTTAAATCAATTGGAAGTAAAGGTACCTGGATTAGAGAGCTTGAAAGATTTATATGCTTCTGACCATGAATTTTCAGAACCATATTCTAAATGTAAAGATGGGAAAGGATGTGACAAGTTCCATGTTTATGATGGGTTCTTATTTCGTGCTAACAAATTATGTGTTCCAGATTCGTCCGTGCGTTTGCTTTTATTGCAGGAATCTCATGCAGGTGGATTGATGGGACACTTCGGGAGAGAAAAGACCTTCATGATGTTGAGCGATCACTTTTATTGGCCTAAGATGAGGCGTGATGTCGAAAGGTTTGTACAACGATGTGTGACATGCCACAAAGCGAAATCTAAACTTAATCCACATGGTTTATATACTCCACTTCTGTTCCTAGTGCACCTTGGGAGGATATTAGTATGGACTTTGTTTTAGGATTGCCTAGGACTAAGAGGGGGAGGGATTCAGTTTTTGTTGTTGTGGATAGATTCTCTAAAATGGCACATTTTATTCCCTGTCACAAAAGCGACGATGCGTCGCATGTAGCTGACTTATTTTTCAGGGAAATTGTGCGGTTGCATGGCATGCCAAGGACAATTGTTTCAGATCGCGATGTCAAATTCATGAGTTATTTTTGGAAGACTTTGTGGGCCAAGCTCGGGACAAAGTTGTTATTCTCAACAACTTGTCACCCACAAACGGATGGACAAACGGAGGTGGTGAATAGAACACTTTCAATGCTACTACGAACGATGATCAAGAAGAATATCAAAGAGTGGGAAGATTGTTTGCCGCACGTGGAGTTTGCATACAATAGGGTGGTACATTCTACTACTCAATTGTGCCCGTTTGAGGTGGTGTATGGTTTTAAACCAATCACGCCACTTGATTTGTTGCCACTTCCACTACGTGAACAAGTTAATATGGAGGCGTCCAAACGTGCTGAATATGTGAAGAAACTTCATGTCAAGACTAAAGAAGAAATTGAAAAGAAGGCACATTACTATGCTGAGAAGGCGAACAAATCAAGAAAGAAGGTGTTATTTGAACCAGGTGATTTGGTTTGGGTGCATTTACGCAAAGAACGCTTTCCGGATAAGCGCAAATCTAAGTTGATGCCGCGAGGAGATGGTCCATTCAAAGTACTCGAGAAGATCAATGACAATGCATATAAAATCGAGCTCTAGGGTGATGATTATCTTGTGAGCTCTACATTCAATGTTGTTGATTTATCACCGTTCTTTGGACCGGAAGAATCGAGTCGAGGACGACTCCTTCTCAAGAGGGGAGGATGATGAGGACATCATGATGGACCAATTACACAGGCACGAGCTAAAAGATTAATCAACAGGTGAACTCGCTCTTAGTTAGATTTGGTTCTAATTTATCTGAGAATAATATACTACCTAATAGTTGCTATTTAATTATTCTCAGATTTATCACGGGAAGAAATACCATCAAGAAATTCAACGTGAAGAAGTTAATGGAAGAAGCATGTGCAAAGAGACAAAGAAAGAAATACCAAGAAAATAAAGAAAAGATGCATCCATGATCTAGTGATTCCAATACATGCATGTGTTCACCGTGCCACCACGAAGCAATAGAAGGATAACTTTCTTTGATTTGCTTGGTGGTCCCACTCTAATCACATCCACGTGATGTTGCTTAATCTTGTCCGCACGTTTGGAGGCCGAGTCCAAGTATTATTCAGACGTTGTGTTTTCTCCGTTTATTTTTTGTTCGGTCGAGTCGGTCTCGGATATTACGACTCTTTTTGGCCGAGCCAACTTTAAATACCTGTTGGATGCGTGAGTCAAAGGACAGACCACAGAAAACAGATCTATTATTTTGAGAGAGTTATACGTTTGTTCTTCCTAGGGTTTGGCATATGATTGCAACCTAGAGGGGAATCGGGCGTTCTTCCCCGTCGTTCTTGTGATTCCTTGTGATTGGCTGGAGCGACGACGCGTCTACTTGGTGGTCGGGTAGACGGGATCACGAGCGTGTGGTTGGGCGAATTCTTTTGTCGCAGTTCTTTGTTCTAACAGTGGTTGGCGCCATCGATTCGTCAGGTTGCACGGATCCAATTTATCTTCATCGATCCTACGCCGTGAAGATCGGGCCATCCCCCGCATCACAGAGGCTTCAGCACGTGAGGATGATGTGTGGAGAAGATACGAGAGGTGCGTTCCAAGAGGCTTCAACACGTGAGATGGATGAGGTGTGATGAAAATATAGGAGGTGTTGTCTTGGAGGATTTGTTATGTGGTCAGATTAGAAACATTAGGAAAGGAGTCCGTAACGAGAAGGATTAGAGATTGGTTAAAACCAGTGTTCGGAAGGGTTTCGGGTCCCTTGGTTTTTGGAAGAGATAAGGTGTTGTGTTCATGTTTGAGTCAGACACGATTGGGACATTAGCCTATAAAAGCAGAGAGGCTAAGGGCTAACGTGATCAGGTTTTGAGGGTTTCGTCAAGAAAACTTTTAGGGATGCTTGTGAGGGCACTTTGTAAAACCATCGAATTTCAGCAATAAAGATTATATTGAATCATCTAATTGTTCAATCTGGTTCGTGTTTTCTTGAAGATTGCTGTTGGAGCATACGCCACATACAAAGGTGTTGATTCGCTGTCAGGAAAAACAGAGCAATAGATCAAGCGATCGAGCGGTAGAAGGTTTCGACTACGTACAAACCGGTTGTGGAGCAATGCTGAACGGTCGTAACATTCATTGAGCCTGTGCACAGTCAAGCGAGCGGTCGATCGGAGCATCTTGCGATCGAATTCTACTTTTGTAAGTTAGATTATTTTTCTGTTGATTTGAGATTTGTTTTGAGGTGTCAATAAGCGGCGACAATCATTCACCCCCTCTGATTACTGTATACGATCCTACAAACATGCTATTTTACTTTGTAAAAAGAAAATTCCCGCTATGATAATGAGTTGGCCAACAGCTCTAGCAGATTTGCGTAACGTCATGTTCTGTCATTTCTTGAAACTGTCCTGCTGACTTGACGACTACTTTGGTAGTCAAAGGCTCCGTTCTTTTCAACTTATAATTTATAGGAAAAAATAGAATGATATTTTCATATTTTTTAAGTGATTTATCGATGTAGACCTTTTAAAACTTTTTCCTCCAATAATATTCAAAATGCACACTCAAATGACTATAAAAGTCATTAAATTCATATTATACTAACTGTGCTACACAAAGCAAAGTTAGATATTTAAACCAACAAAAATAGCAACCTTCTGTCTAAGGACGGTCAGACCACTATGTATAGAGCGGTCTGACTGTCAAGACTGGTCTGATCGCAGGGCAAAAGCTGGTTTGATCGGTGGGTACGATTTGATCGCAAATCCACAGTCGGTCCGATCCGTCCCTGTTGGTAGTCCGAAGTCGAGATCCGTTTGGGGCTTTGGCAAATTCTCAACGACATGTGTAGCATGTGCTTAGTAGCACATATTCGGAATTTAGCCCCAGCTGAAGCAGTCGAGAATCACATACGCGGTTGACAGCGGTTTGTTCGGCTTGTGCTGACTGACCGCGCTCGAGCTGACTTTGGCCTTGTTTACTGATTCACAGGCGTACACGATGACCAGGTCAGAAGAAATATTCCCATGCATCGCTTGACTGAACAGAGCTCCTTCACAACAGAACGGTCAAACACCACCAAAGCTTGCACCCCTCGATCGGTTATAAATAGAGCTCATCAACCGCATCATCCACTCAACACAAGGACTGCAGCTAAAACTACAAAGAGAATTCTAACACTTGCTCGTTCGATCAACGAAAGTTTCTCTGCTCGATCGATCGCCATGGCCATGGTGTCCTCCTCATCTTCGCCCTCCCTCCCGCGCCAGCTCCTGCGCTACGCGTCGTCCCGCCTGGGCCTGCTGCTCCACCGCTCTCAGTCGTTGCTGACGGAGAAAAGGAGTCCTCCGAGGGAGGGCGGCGGCGGGAAGACCAACGCCGCTGCGTCGTGGAAGCCCAGGGGAGGAGGAAGAAGAGGACCCGCGCCGCCCGCTGGTGGTCCTAGGGAAGGCAGCGGGGGGAGCGGCGGAGTGATCCATGCAGTAGCTCGCGACCCGGCAGAAGGCACCGGCGGCCAGGGTGGAATCATCCATGCTTCTTCTTCCTGAGTTCTGGCCAGTTCTGACTTCAGAACGGGACAGGAAGATTGCAGAAAGCAACTAGAAATTACTAAAATCTCGGTGATACGAAACTACTGATGATTTCAGTCGAAAACCGGATTTTGTTAGATTCCAAGATCGAGATATGATGTTGCAGAGTAGATATGATAATACTACGGTACTGCCTAGCTAGCTACAAGAGTTGAAGTTCAGATAAAATGGTATGTCTGAATTTCACCGAGAAGATAATCAAACCAAAATTAATCATATGTAAGAAGTTGGAGTACTTAATTACTAGCAATGATCAGCTAGCGAGCTCGATTTGATTTCTAAACTCGAAGTATCAATTCTCTTTGTTTGGATCTCGTGCTTGCTCTAATTGTGCATCCGTAGCATGCATCTTGTGCTAATCTATAGCCATTTTTAATCTCAATAAGGCGATCCTTCAAGGCTATGAAAAATAGTTCAATACAAAAGCGCTTTGCACCAGAGAATGAAAATAATTAGGTGGTAAGATATAAAACAAAACTTGTAACATAGGGGTTTATGCAGAGACCCGACATTGATTATGATGAAACTTATTCTCCTATCATGAGCGGAATAACGTTCTGATATTTAATATCAATGGCAGAAGATCAACACAATAACGTTCTGATATTTAATATCAATATTTCCGCATACTTATTCTCCTGTCATGAGCGGAATAACGTTCTGATATTTAATATCAATATTGAATCTCGGATCTCCCCATCCTAATCCCGGTCCACCTCGTCACCGACCATGATCGTCTCCATGCTCAACCTGCACATGCAAAGACCGAAAAACATTCTTCCGGCACAAGTTCGTCCAAACTTGACTAACATCAATCTACACACACGACACAACTCGCATAACAACGCTAAATAAAATTACCAATTATTTATCATCACAAATTAACCATTGTCAATTATTTATCACCAAAATATCCTAGATCTAACCACATGGTCTAACACCGAGCATGCATGACTGTAGTACTGAAAAAGTTGTGTACTTGCAAGTTATAACTTTGCAAGGCCTACTTTTGGAGTATGTGTGTGTGCACACATGTTAGCTTGTACAAAGTCAGTACCCCTTCTTTGCTGACATTTGTCTATTTGCTATAGTGTCACTTGTAGAGTTGGATCTTAGGAAGAGAATAGTCCCACAAATGTAGCTTTAATTACCATGAGCTCAGGGTACCTTCCTAAGAGAGAGAGAGTAGTCTGACGATCTCATCACAGACCAAATTTATTAACAGGCCCATCCCACTCTCTCCGACCTGACAAACAGGCCTCGGTCGACCAGAGAGCCTAAGCTCGTTACCAGGCCAGACTCAGGCTTAATTAGGCTTGTTTTACTCGGCCCATCTCGTTAGAATCTCCAAGGCTCCAATTTAGGGTCTGTTTGTTTCAGCTGTAGATTCTGAGAAGCAGCTGATGAGTATCCAACTAGTCAGAATCTGGAGAAGTTGGATAACCCCAGCTTCTGGCTACTAGTTCATTTTCTGGATTCTGTAGCTTCTGGCTACTTAGAATCTGGATGAAAATCTGAACTGTTTGTTTGAGTTGCAGATTCTAGGAGTAGCTGCAGTTGCCAGAAGCTGAAACAAACAGGCCCTTAATCTTGTTATGACGATACAAGAGTCGATCTCTTTAAGGGCAAAAGGCAAAATATTTGCATAGTGTGCAACGACTAGCTTACTTTTTATATACTACATACGTAGATGGTGAAACAAACTAGAAAAGAACAATTAATCTAGGTAAGACTTACAAACTACAACTCGACTAAGACTTCGAGTGTACGAGACAGGAAGTATCGATATACCCCAGATCTCTATACGGCATGTCTAGGTTGCTTTCCGTTTCGCACTTCTGTTTAAAGAAATCAGGAGTAAATATAAATACTCTATTTTTTTTATTTCTCTCGTTTTGGCTTAGAGAAACCATAAGATAACATAAATATCCGGTTTTTCAAAACGAGTTCTCCACTTCTCTCGCTTTAGTTTCGCTTCAGATATAAAGCAAGGTCATACGCGTATCACACATCTTACTCCTTTCACTCCTATCTCGTGCATCCATATCTCTTCCTCACTTTCCCTAGCGTGAGAGCAGAGGGTCATACGCGTATCACACACATCACTCATTTCTCTCCTATCTCGTACGCCCGTATCTCTCCCTTATTTTTTTTACCGTTCCTGTCATCCTTCTAAAAACCACTTATTTCAGTCACTCTATTTATTTCTAATAAAAAACCATAATCCGTATCCACTACCAACAGGCCATATCTAGCTATCCTTCGCCGCCTGGAACCATTTCTAGAGTCCAGGCATACGACACGGACGAACGTCTTGTACGTATGTGCACAAGATAAACAATGCCGTATACGTCATCCTTGACGTACGGTATGTGCGGTGCATATATTGGGCCGGCTATAGCAGTAGAGTTACATGCTTGGCCGGCGACACACGCAAGCTTTCGTTCTCAACTCGACGATCTCGAAACGGCAATGCGTGCAATCCATCCACGCGTTGCTACCATATGCCTTGCGTCCTTGTCAAATATAATTATATAAATTTACGTACGGTTTTAGTTAAATATAAACTTACGTGTGATTTTAGTTAAATATAAATGAATCCACTACAGTGTGTGTAATATAGACTCACGTGCGGTTTTAGTTAAATATAAATGAAGCCGCTACAGTGCGTGTAATATAGACTCACGTGCGGTTTTAGTCAAATATAAATGAAGCCGCTACAGTACGTGTTAGATCAATTTGTAGATTATGTATTGAAAAAATACTTCGTTTGAAAACTAGTTACTGAAGAAAAGATAAAAAAATAATTTTTAAAAACTGAAAAGAAGATGGCATCACGCACCAAAAACACAAACAATTAATGCTGGATAATCAGGCACCGTTCTCCTTGTAGCCATTATGTTCTTAAACAACTCTCTCTTGCCGCACTATATAGATACTTTCAGGTCACGATGAGACGATGCATTACTAATTCGTTCGCAAGGACTGATTTGTAGCTCAGGAAGAAGCGTTTGCGAGGTGCAATGAGCAACTTTGGGACATGGCATGGTCGAGCACGAGAATCGAGGACAATGGCGAAACACTTTTCTATGGGGCGAGGCCCTCTTCATCCACCGTTGATCCGGTAGACCCTACGCTAGATCGACAGCAGATCAGGGAGTAGATTGGGGAGCCTCCCTACGCTACAATAGGTTTCCTATCGCATCCCAACGATATATTTAAATTGATTTTTTGTTTTTCGTATTAATAAAAAATTCAGCAACCCAACGATAAAAAGTAGGAACAATTAATTGTTGTAGAATTACTAAGTTGGTAAATGGTTCTTGAATCTTGGCAACTGATTTATGCATGGTTACTACCAGCTATGATATGTCCTTGCTTACTGATTTATGCATGGTTACTACCAGCTATGATATGTCCTTGCTTACTGATTCCACTGGCGTTAAGCTAGCTAGCCAAGGATGCTCGCCTTGAAGGCGTCCATGTGCGCCGGGTCGAGCGACACGGACACCTGCACCTCGCCGTCTCGCCTGCCGCCGATGAGCACCATCTCGCCGTCGTGGTTCATGGACACCAGCTCCGCGCGCGCCGGCCTCCCGAACCCCAAGTCGGCCGCGTCGTACGCCCGGAACCGCGGGCTCGCCGCCACGTTCGCCATCCGCGCGAACGGCAGCCGCATCACCCGCTCGATCCACGTCCGGTCCGTCCCGGCCAGCGGCGCCGCCTCCATCTCCGCCACGGCCGCCTGCACCGCCCGCGCCGCACGCAGAAGGCCCGCCTCGCCGAGGAGCTCCCCGCGTCGGCGCAGCTCGCGAGGCACGCCCTGACGCAGTTGCCGAGGTAGCCGTCGCCGACGGGCGGGTCGAGGCGGGAGCGCAGGTCGGCGAGGAACATCAGGTACGTGTCGTCCCCCGCGGCCAGCCCCTTCGACCGGACGAACGCCGTCCAGCCCAGCGCCGACAGCGCCACGAACGTCGACACCGGCTTGTTGGGCTCGCCGCCGCCCGCCGCGGCTAGCTCGGCCGACACGAGCTCGTCGATGCGCCGCTTCAGCGACCGGATGTCGTCGGCGCCGAGGTAGAACGTCCGGCGCGCCAGCCGGAATCGCTGGCTGAAGTCGTACTCCGCCGCGTTCACCTGCGGTTCGATTTGCGAATTGCAAGTTTGCAACACACGAATCAGTACGATGATCACGATGCATGCATGCCATTGCTTGCTCGCCGACGTCTCCGCAGCGAACTAAAACTGTTCCGTGCAATGCAGTGTCTTTGCGGCATACGGTTAGCATGGTGCAACCAACGAACGAACCATGCCAAGTTGACGACACTACGTACACGAAGCGATGTCTCGATGTGTGCGTACGTGTCACAGTGTCAGTGCCTGTGCTGCTGTGTTGCCTTGCGTTGACCGTAAATAATTGATTGGATTAGTACAGCTACTTACCACGGGGAGATTGGGCGCGACCATCTTGAGCATGTCGCGCGCGAGCTCGTCACCGCGCGGGTGGGGGACGGCGTCCCGGCCGTAGTGCGGCGGGACGAGGTCCTCGGTCACCGGCGAGCCCTCGCGGGAGGCGGACGCCCAGGCCTCCATGAACTGCCACACGGCGCGGCCGTCGGCGACGGCGTGGTGCACGGACAGGCCGAGCGCCAGGCCGGCGCCGAGGCGCGTTGCCTGCACGCACAGCACGGGCGCCGGGAGCACGCGGGCGTCGAGCTCCGGCACGAGGCCGAGGAACGCCGGCATGTCGTGCACCTCATCGCCGGCGAGCCGGCGCACGTCCATGGAGGCGCCGGCATCGGCCTCGACGAAGGCGACCCCGGCGTCGGACCAGTCCACGACGACGTCCCCGGTCTCCGCCACGTAGGCGAGCCTCCCCGCCAGGGGCAGGTAGTGCGCGAGCGTAGCCGCAAGCGAGTCCTTGAGCCGTTTGACCACCGCCGGAAACTCATCGCCGCCGCCGGGAAGCTCGTAGAGGAACACCCGCTGGATCGGCGGCAGCACGACCCACGGGGTGTCGAAGAGGGAGAGCTTGACGTGGCCGGCGCGCTCCACCGCCGGCGACGGCGCGACGCGGGACACGGCGAGGACGCGCACGGCCGCAGGCGCGAGGTCGGAGTTGGCCTCGCCCATCGCACGCGATACTAGATTGTCGCGTGTTTGGTGTTTGTCGAGTGTGAGGGGTGTTTGCAAGGAGAGATGAAGATGAGGCGATGCTTGGCTTGCAACCTATTTATAGGCCGTCTTCTCGTGAAGAGGGCAAACAAAAGCGTAGCTAACAGTCACACGTACTTGACGGTGAGGCTGCCGCTGCGCGTCGCATCTGGCCGCCATTGCCGGCCGTCGATGTCTTGAGCGACACGACGGCGGATCCAATATTTTTAGCATAGGTGTTCAGAGTTAATATAAAATATTATTTAATAAAAAGTAGAGATCTATAGTAGTAAAAATTAAAGTATAAATTATTCACAGTACGAACAACGTCTCAAATAATTTAAAAATACAAAACAATTAATAAAAATTTTATATACTCTCTTTTTAAAACAAATGGAGAGACAATCATATACAATTTTGATTAGTATAACTGAAGTTGGTACATTACAATCAATTTATAGATCTTTTCTGAAAAAATGTTCCATTTAAAAACTAGTTACCATAGCAAAATTTAAAAGACATAATATGAAGTCTAAAAGAACCACCCATTTTTTTTTTGAGTATTGCTGTACAACTTTTTTTTTTGGGGTGGAGGGGGTTCCATCGGTCCAAAAAAAAATCTCGCCGTGGGGATTTACTTCCCTGGCCCCTTCATCCAAATAAGCCCTTCAAGTTTTGGCATACTCGGATAGTCAGATGCCACCGCGCTACCCTTGTATAAGTAGACAAACACAACGCAACAATTCACAGCAAGTAGCCATCTTCCTCTTTTTATCCACTTGTCAGTGCTCCGCGAGCTCTCGAAGTTAGACAAATCTTCTCGTCGCCATGCCGTCGGTCAAGATCGTCGAGGTCACCCGCGTGGCCGTGCCTCGCACGGCCGCGCTGCCGCCGGAACCGCTCCTCCGGCTGTCCGCGCTGGACGCGCAGTGGCTCACGCTCCCGCTTATCCAGCGCTTGCTCCTCTTCGACGGCAGCGGCGGCCGCCTCCCGCCCTTCGCATCCGTCGTCGGCTCCCTCCGCGCGTCCCTCGCGGCGACGCTCGCGCGGTTCCTCCCGCTCGCTGGGAAGATAGTCTTTATCCCTTCGTCCGGAGACGCCGCCATCGACTGCTCCGAGGAAGGCCTGGCGGGCGGCGTCCGGTTCGTCGTCGCGGAGAGCGACGCGGACACGGGGAAGCTGGCCAGGGACGAGGTCCACGACGTGGAGGTGCTCTCGCGGCTCGTCCCGGAGCTCGACGCGGGCGAGCTCCCCGCAGAGACGATGGCCGCGCAGGTCACGCGGCTGGCGGGGGGCGGGCTGGCTGTCGGCGTCGCGCTGCACCACTCCGTGGTCGACGGCCGGTCGGTGTGGAGGTTCCTGGAGGCGTGGGCGGCGGCGTGCAGCGGGGACACGGGCACCGCAGCGGTGCCGCCGACGTTCGACCGCACGGCGATCGCGCTCCCCGGCGGCGAGGAGCTCGCGAGGAGCACGCTGCGGAAGTACGCGCCCGATCTGCCAGTGGTACGTTTGCTTATACCTTGCTTCTTCCCGGACTTTCTTCTTCCAGTTCGTTCTTTCACTGGTCGCCCACGGCATGCACCGGTGAATCCGCCAAAGCGGGTCATGAAAAAAGACATGATTGCATTTGTAATTTTGCCCGGCCGGGTCAACTGCAATTTATGGCCCTATTCTTTTTTTGTTTTTTTTTGAGCTTTTGCCATGGGTTTTTCTAGAAGCCAAAATAAACGGGACTACTTTTTCAAGTGGTTTCTCGAGGCTATTTCTTCAAACGATTTTCCAAATCCAAAACAACGTACGTCGTCTGCATTGATAGCTCCGCTGTCCATTACCGTCTCAAAAAACATATATAAAAACTATTAGTCCTAGACATTATCTACAACTCAAAAGAACTTTTAGGTTTATCCATCAACATATAAAAAAGCATGTAAACTGGCCTCATAAGTGCTATTTTTCAAGGGAAAAGTCATTTTCTAGATTCATCGTGACTATATTTTCGTAACATATAATCCTTTGATTTCTAACTTACATATTGTGGTAAAAATAACCAGTCTGGTTCATAACATTCTGGAAAGTTATTCCTTATTTGTTTCTAATGGGGCATTTTGATCAATATATGTCCACTGTCTCATTCCTTCGAAGTGCACCTTACGGAAGGTGGGCCTAAGCTTTAGGCTCTTTATTTATTCTTTAAGTAAACATAGCTGGCCATGATACGTTGTTTGTCACAACATGGAGGTACAATATGAGCCTATTTTTTTACCTTATAAGTCAACGACTTTTAGTTTTTATTATAGTACCTAACTTTTAAACAGAATATTTTTTTAAGACGAAGTCTATAAGTTAAACGATCTACATGTTAAAAACACAACATTTGTACTAGCCAAAATCACAAGTGAGTATATGTCTCTCCGTAATCTATACCGTAAACAGCTAAAATTCAAAAAATTTAACCAAAAGCCAAAAACCGCAGCCGAAAAGAACATACCATATATATCCGATGGTGTAGCCTGATGGCAACCAAGTTTTAACTTTTAAGCACTTCTCTCCTAAGTAAAACCTGGATCGCATATATATACTTACTTTTTTAAGAGGACGGCGAATTTGGGATCAAGTACTTAAGTACGGACTTTTAAAAAGAAAAAATCCTTTGGTTTATATTAACTAATCATCATTCATCTATCATTGAGCTAGGCCCAGTTCGGGCCATTTTGTAAGTGGCTTCTTCGAAAAAACAATTTGAAGGAACAAGCCTAACAGCCCATTAATCAGGACTTTTAGCATTCTCCGCATGCATGCAGGCCACCGTGGCGCAGTTCCTCATCCGCCCGAAGCTCTCCCGCCGGACGTTCACCCTCGCCGCCGAGCACATCCACCGCCTGAAGCAGCGCATCGCTGACCTCATGAGCTCGCCTGCATCAGCGCAGGCCGCTACGGCGCCTTCCAGCTTCGTCGCCGTCGCGGCGCTCGCCTGGGTATCCTTCGTCCGGAGCAAGCACCTGGGCGCCATCTCGGACGACGACGAGGTCTACCTCTTCTTCTTCATCGACTGCCGCGGGCGGCCAGGCATCAACCCGCCGGTGGGCGAGGACTACTTCGGGACGTGCATCTCCGGGTGCCTCGCGACGGCGACGGCGCGGGACCTCCTCGCCGAGGATCACGGGGTTGCCGCCGCTGCAGCGGCAGTGCAGGAGGAGGTCCGGCGTGCGGCGGAGGATCCGCTCGCCGGGTGGGACTGGATGGACGTGGTGTCCTGGATCGCCCTGGACCGGCTGGTGAACATGGCCGGATCGACGCGGTTCCCGGCGTACGAGGTGGCCGACTTCGGTTGGGGCCCGCCGAGCCGGACGGAGCTGGTCACCATGAACCACGATGGACAGGTGGTGCTCGTCGCCGGCAAGGGCCGCGGCGGCGGCGTGCAGGCGTCCGTGTCGCTACACCCGGATCACATGGACGCATTCAAGTCGCACTTTCTGAACTCCTTAGATTGATTTATATGTATGAAGAGGATGTTTATTTCCGGCCGAATTAGAAAATAAGTGCTTCCATGGACACATCTCAAGTTATCATGTTTTTAATCAAATGCTTCAAAACTTGGAATCAAATCGCTTTCCTAATTTTTTGGTAAATGTTATCATGAATGTTGAGTTTCATGCACTAACAAGTTGACCTTAAGTGATTAGGCTACCACGGCCTATGGCCAGGACTCCAAGTGCTCTTCAATCATTTTTTTAATTGCTCGAGCCAGATCCCTAGCTACTCATAACCTTCATCTTTAATAATATATTGATTTTCATACACCAATCAATTCACACACAAACTCAAACCATTGAGAAAAGAAGAGCAATATACTCGAAATGTAACTGTGAATTTGTGTGCTTTCCAGGGTTAAATCATTTGGTTTGAGAAGATTTCGGAGGTCGCCGACAGGAACAAAATATTTCGTTTGAAAATTCGGGAAAAATTCAAATTATATTTGAATTTTGATGAAATTTAACCAAATTTTAGATAAAATTTGAACAAATTTAAAAAGGGGCCAAATTCAGCCAAACTTTGGTCGAATCAAACTTGTTTCGGAGGGTAGCGAGAGGGAAAATTTTTCATTCATTTCACGAAATTTCGGACGAAATGATAAACCCTAGTGCTTTCTCACATTTGCAAATGTACAGGCTGCACTGTCTCAAAAAATCCTCAACAAAAATTCAAGATACACTATACGTACTGTTACGTAGAAATGTGAAATTTCAAGATCAGAATTATCCGCACCAGAGAAAGCATACTGTATAAACAGTTTAAAATAAAGAATTTGTCTATGCATCACCCTTTTTCTTAAAAAAAAAAGAGACACACATTTTTTTTACCATTGGATAATGTATAGATCACGTATTCACGTTGGTTCCATCCTCTGCATCTAAGAAGCTCTTCTTCTCTTCCTAGCAAGCCGGTCGGTGGCTGCAGGTCTCGGAGCAGCTTCGTGCCATCTCGGAGCTTGCATATATGAACAAGATCGATCTCTAATTAATATACTTCCTTGATTATAAATTTTGACAAGACTTCTTTGTTGATTCAGCATGTGTATAATTGTTGATTGTTGAATGGCATTGGGTGATTGACCTCCTCTTGTTTTTGCCTCACACTCAGCTAGGGAAAAAAATTGTTTTGCAAAAACATTCGGAGGGTAAAAGGGATGAAAGGGGTAAAAAATTGGTCAAAATGTTCAAACGTCGTTTGAATTTTTTATGAAATTTAACAAAAATTTGGATGAAAACCAAATAAGGATAAATTTAGCCAGAATCTGACTAAATCATTTTTTCGGAGGGTAACAAAAAAGAATGAAATTTCGCCGAAATTATCAACCTGACTCCGCCTGGGAGGGAGAACGCCCTCACCGGAGCTAGAGCCGGTCAGAGATGCAAGACCTCGCCTTTGCCACTTGCCAGAGACATGAAAAACATGATGTATTATGATATTTTACATGATGTATAGAGAATCCTTTAGAACAGTGTCAAAAAAGCTCCCCTACCATGGGTACAACACGTGCCAACGCCAGAGCACACGGGACCTCGGGTGTGCCTCCCCAGGGCGGCGACGCGGGACCTCCTCGCCGCGGCGGCTCAGGAGGAGGTCCGGCGCGCGGCGGAGGACCCGCTGGCCGGGTGGGACTGGATGGCCACGGCGTCGGCGCTGCGCCTGGACCGGGTGCTGAGCGCGTCCGGGTCGGCGCAGTTCCCGGCGTACGAGGCGGCCGACTTCGGGTGGGGCCCGCAGGGCCGGGCGGAGCTGGTCACCATGCGGCTCGACGGGCAGACAGTGCTCATCGCCGGCAGGGGCGGCGACGGGCGTCCGTGTCGCTGCACGCCGCGCGCGTGGACGCGTTCGAGGCGCACTTCCGGAGCTCATTCGAGAGATCAATGCATACGTAGGCATGCTGCAGGCCCGGTGGATCGATCGATCGATCAATGTTCTGCTAACTTCATAATTATCCATGTTCAATTAATTCTTTATGTTTGATTTGGAGTATTTGAACCGTATGGTGCCGTCTTAATTGTTAACACGCTGCCTCTCCAACGTACGCACTCTCGAAATTGAGAGGCCAACGTATTAGACCGAAGAAGAACTCTTCAGAGTAGGAGCATGTTTCGAACACATGAATTCCGTACGCATTCTGTACGTGCGAAACATCGTAAAAAATAACCGCGAAACGCACAAGGATCCGTCGTTACAAACGGGTCTCGATTTTTCTCATCGCTGGAGCTCCCAGCTCAAGACAATTCTTTAAAATGTAAGGAAAAACATTAAACTAACTCATCATCAAACATATCGTGCAAACACAGAATCAGAGTACCAATAGCAATAATTAATTAGCAAGCAGTGCTTCTGTGCTTTTCTTTTCAATAAAAATAACAAAACTAACGTGCTAATATCAAAGTGCAGATTTTAGAAAACCATAGAAGCACTTTAGCAAGCACTACATATATATCTCCAATGCATGCCTAGCTATAAATCCTCTTCACCATTGCACGCCGTGGAGGTGGCCAGCGAAGCCCCTCTCCCCGCTGCCGTTCTCCTCCTCGCCACCGATGTCCTCGAACTCCATCACCTTCGCCCCCTCCCCGGCGCCGTACACCTTCCCGGCGGCCGCCGCCGCCGGGTAGAACGCCGTCCCGATCCCTGCGCTGAACCCCACGTTGACGCCCATCATGAGCCCGACGTGCGCGTCGTGGCCGCCGTCGGCGCTGTCCTGGCCTGCGAGGTTGGGGGGCGGAGCGAGGCCGGCGGCGAGAGAGGAATGCATGTCGTCGGAGCCGCCGTCGCCGTGGCGCGCGCCGAGAACGGCGGCCTTCTCGCCCTCGACCTCGCGGTAGCGGTTGAGGTAGGCCTTGAGAGGGCCGACGTAGGCCTCGAAGCCGAGCGTGGTCATGGCCCAGAGCAAGTCGTCGCCGTTGATGGTCTTGCGCTTCTCGCGCTGGCACTTATCGGAGGCCTCGCCGGTGACGAAGCTGATGAACTCGGACACGCACTCCTGCACCGTCTCCTTGGCCTCCTTGGAGATCTTGGCGTTCGCCGGGAGCGACCGCTTCATGATGCGGCTCACGTTCGCGATTGGCAAGAACCGGTCCTGCTCCTTGGCCGGCGAGTGGCCGCCGCCGCCGTACCCCGCGCAGATCCCCCCGGCAGCAGCCGCCGCCGCGCCGGACTCGTTGTCCGACGGCGGGCTGCCGACCGGGCTCAGCAGGTGGCTCTGCTGCCCATAGCTCTTCCTGCTCTTCATGTGTAGCAGCAGCAGCAGCAGCAGAACTAGGCTCTACCCAGAGAGGAGGCTGCTATGGGAGCTGAGGAGCGAAGGGTGCTCTCCTTTTAAAGGGGAAGGGGGAGCAAGGAGAGATGCGAGTGGCAGGAGCAGGACGGTATAGATGCGGTACAGTTGGATTCTAGTAGGAGATATGTGATACTTCAGCGGCTAAGATTGCGTGCATACATCGATCGAGCTCGACTAGAGCTCGGAGTTGCCGATAAACAAGCTTGCATACAAGTTATACAACCCTCGCCAGTCGACTCGTTCTAAAACTTGAAGACCAGAGCTCCAAAAGAGAGAGGGAGGAAACCAAAAAAAAATCATATTCCACAGGATAGCATGGTATAGTCCACAGGGTAGCATGGTATAGTCCACAGGATGGCCACTGGCCATGTCACTTCAAGAAATGATACCTACAAAGGTCTTTTCTTTTAGGCTTTTAGGCATTGTCTTTTGTTTTTTTAATCGAAACAAATGGAGACGTTTTTTTGAAGCGGATTTTCTAAACAATTTTTTGAGTTTAAAATCGTGTGCACCACCCGCTGTTATCTCAAAAAATAGACAAAAGACATAAGCCGCAACCCAAAAGTAGGGCATTTAGATTTTTAGCTTCTTCAAAAGTCGAAACAAACAGAACGACTTCTTGAAACGAATTTTTCAAACGGCTTTCCGAGCCTAAAACGGTGTACGTGTCCATTGTTGCCTCAAAAACACAGACAAAAACGTCGACCACAGCCAAAAAAGAACATGACTAAAGATTTGAGGTTCCTGGCTAGACCAATGGCAAGGCATCACATTAGTGGCATTGATGCACTGCAATCTTTTTACCAAATAAAGGGCTTCACATAGACAAGAAACTGTAAGTTCGTAGCTAAGAGACGGTATCTAAAAATCAATGCATATTATTGTGGCTTAGACTCCAGAAAAATATCTTTGCTGATCGAATATGGTATCTTGTGCATTCAAAAAAAGGCGGGACAAAGGGCGAAGGGGCCTTGCGAGAGATGCCTCTCTTATCCCCTTTCTTTTTTTTCTTCTTCTTCTTTTCTGACTTCAAAGCGCCATGGATTATTCGCGCCATCACATCGCGCAATAATAGAAGAATATATGAGGACAAGTTGGGCGCAGGGTGGGGATTAATTAACCTAATCAGGAGCTCAGGGCTTAATTAAGTTAGTCATTTCGGCTGCAGGCTTTGCATTAGGAAACTAATGCAGGGGAGACGCTACGCTTTTGGATGTTTGAACGGTAAACGGGTGATTAGTCTTAGCAGCCGGAGCTTAATTGTAAAACAAATGAACTGGAGTGTGCCATTTGTCAGATCGCCGAGCAAACACTGCCGTAATTGCTTGTTTTCAAGTGTTTAGACGCGGCTGCTTTGCAACGGTTGCTATTAAGACGCCATTAGACCTCAGCAAATTTTGGTCCGAAACCGTGTTTAGGGCTGGGTTGGGCTTGGAAAAAGAAGACCTACGGCCAGGGCCCATCCTAGGCTCGACGCCTCTAGGGCTTGTTAGGAATTTTGATGCATAGGAATTAGGCACAAACCCTTCCGATTAGCAGGGAAATAGAACTGATCCCTAACTATACCAAACAAGCACCTAATGGGCCGAGCTTAGAAAACAGGGCCTATGGCCTAGGTAAGCCCAGCCTGAGCCCATCTTGACCCTCAACACCTCTAGCGGGTCCAACCCGATCCCAGATTTTGCTTATCCAAACGAACAGAGGGCCGGCCCGGCCCCGCCCCGCCCCGAAAATGCTCATGTCTACCTCCTAGCTGTGCTTGGTGATGCTCCAATAAAACTACAAGCACGATTTTTAAAGGGAACTACAAACAGTATTGCTTAAAGATTTCGTGTGATTATGTGCATCTGTTTATGCGCATACTGCTTTTGAGGAAAATTTGGGAAACGACTAGGCTGAAATTATGCTCAAGGCAGCTTTGAACAGGCCAAATCCCAAAAGCAGCGCAGGGCAAAAGGAGCAGCAGAGCAGGTACCAACACAAGCTCTAGGCAAGTAGAAGCGGCCTGTACTTTTCCCAAAGGGCAAAGGGTGCTCCTTTTCTCAGTACTTGCACTTGTGCAGACTTCCAAGCTTTGCTTAGCATGTGGCAAGAACCTTCTAAAGCGACATGTACATGTACATAAAAAATTTATAAACAGTACAACAGAATATTTTTCTCCAGCTAGGTTTGGTGTTGCTGTCACTGACCTCTCCCCATTAAGCTACAGATTACACACCGACTATTCTCTTAGCAGGACCTTAATCTATTTCGTCCTTGTCCCCATCTCCCCCTAATCAGGTTCTTCTTAAAGAAAACGATCGCTGCATATTTGGCGACTAACAATGATAAATGTAAATTTCAAATTGATGTCCAATTTCTCTAGAGAAACATTTGGGTTTCTTGTTCACTAACATAGGCTGAAGATTAGATACCTAGATACCAAATTATTTGATCTATGATTACACACACACACACACACACATATATATATATATATATATATATATATATATATATATATATATATAAAATATAGATGAATCATAAATTATGCTGCCAGGGTAAGGCATATATGTAAAATATAAAAGAGGAGTACCAGAGAAAGTCCCGAGTTGGGTATCTCAAAAAAGCATGGATGAAAATTCAAGATGCCATTTTGATATTTTTGGAATCTTGTTCTTGGCTTGCTATAAAAGAAAAAAAAAGCAATTCATCTTTTCTGCCCTTTTTCTTTTCCATTTTCGCGCTATAGGCACATTGGCTAAGTACTCTTTTTTGTCTTATTTTATGATAAATCAATCTAATTACTATATGTAATTTCTTACCTCTAGTACTCTATTCTAGTGGAAGAAGCGTACGGTTCTGTTCCAAAGTACAGTGTCTTGTGGTTTTTAGTTATGTTTTTTAACTAAAATAATATTGTAGCGGCTGTTAGCTTTTTTTAGAACATTCAATTAAAAACATTATGATAATATAAATGTAAAAAAGAAAAGAAAGGAGAGAAAAGCTATGTTAACCTTTAAGCACGGCTGCACGAGCACACGCGGAACGGAACGGAGAGCAGCGGGGAAACGTGGGAGAGGGACCCGTTGACCGGATCCGTGCCTGTTTGGGGCTTAAAGCCAGCTTTCTATTCCAAGCTGAAAGCTCGGCCTAGCTTTATGGGATAAACCAAAAGCTAATTTTAAGGACAATATAAACTAAATGTTTAAAAGCTGAATAAGAGATACTTTTCTGGTTTTTAGCGGGTTGAAATTAGAATATTGCCATTAAAAATGAATGAGAAAGCTGCATCTGCTTTTCAGCTAGAAAGCCAAAAAATTAGCTTTTCAATCAGAAAGTTAACAAACTAGGTCTCGATTTTTTGGGATACGGTTGGTAGGTTTGATAAATAGTATCGACTGATAAAAGGTGAAGCTAAAGACTGGCTGAAATGAAGAAAAGAACGGGATGTTCTTTTGGGATTTTGGCTTCTTCAAAAGTTGAAATAAATAGGACGACTTCTTGAAACGGATTCTCTAAATGGTTTTTCGGATATAAAACTATATGTACCGTCTACGTTGACGTCTCTAGTATCCACCGCCGTTTTTAAAAATAAAACCCATCAGTTATAGGGCATGTTCTTTACGGTTTTTAAAAGCGACTTTTGACTTACAGTGTCTAATTTTTAAATAGAGTATTTTCTCAATACGAGATCTACAAGTTAATTATAGTACACGTTAAAAGCCTAACATCTAGATCAACCAAAATTACAAGCGAGTACCTCTCTCCGCAATCTCTATCACAAACAGCCAAAATTCAAAATTTTCAATTAAAAATTATAATCCGCAGCTAAAAAAACCAGATTCATAGTCAAAAGTCATTTACCACAGCCCAAAACACGTCAGCGGACCGGCAATTTTCGGTGCGGCACACGTGCTGCGTAGCCATTCGCTGGGGCTTGGTTCTGCTTCATCTGTGTAACCCGATTCTGCTTCATCGGTGTAACCTGCTACTGCAAGTACTAGCTGATAGTGAGCACTGGTGAATCGATGACACATAGGACTACAGTATGTTCAGCATTTACTCTGCTTACCGACCGAAGAGTTTATATTTGTTCTGGTTGTTAATGGGGTGCTCACTGCTCAGACTTCTGCGTTTGGCTTTTAGACTTATTTAGTATTATTTGAGCTATCTTTTTTGTAGTTGCTAACCTTTTCGGCGTGATTAAATTTAAAAAATTAAAAAAATAATAGTTTCTTTTATCACAGATAAATGCAATGAAATACAGAAAAAAAAACAAAAAAACCTAAAAAATCGAAAACAAGAAAAAATAAAATTTAAAAAGGTAGAATCTAAAAGTCAAAAGCATAAATGAACTTGATCAGGGCAGTGTTAAGAGCCCCGGTTTACGGTTAACGGTAGTAGGTAGTAGAATATTTATTGAGCGGTCAACCACCTCATTCAGAACATACAGTATGCCGTATGAGCCCAGTGTCACCCCTATGGTACCTCTTGCGTTTCCAAATGCCACTGATCATCTCGTTGCTGTCACGTGGCGCACAGCTAGACCCAACATGGCAATTAGAGTCAGGTAAATAATGCCTTCAAATTTAACTTTCAAAAAATATTCTAAAACTTTCACTTCATTAACTATTAAAAGCTAGAAAAATCAAATTTACTCGCTAGCAAAGAACTCGCAAAAGCATAAAAGTAAACGGAGTTCAACTCCTCTGAATCGGTCGACCGCTACGAGAGAGCGGTTGGACTGACCAAGCGATCTAACCAACGAAGATGATCAGTATGATTGGCCTCCAGTCAGACGGTAGACCTAGGGGCAGTCGGACCGCACACATATTCATAGAACTGAAAATCAACTTGAGCCAAAACAAAAATGATATAATCTCCAAAATACAAACTCAAATGATTTGAAACTTTACACACACCTTGCAACCTAATCTATCTAAGGATCTCATTGATCTTGATTAAAGTTCTAACATTTCCTCAAAACAAGTAAGGTTACATTAAAATCAGGTAAAACTCAAGAACTTGATATATGGCTTGCTTGTGAGTTGAGAATAGCCAAAATGTTTCTAAATGAGCTCTCAGATATCACAACAAGCAAGAGCATCCAAATATTCGAACCAAAAACCCTAGGGACAAGATTTCACTAGAAGGGCTCCAAATTCAAAATCTTGAAATAGTCGGTCTCTAGATAAATGAAATATGATCATTATGAGACATCTCCATTACTTACATATCATTGAAACCCAGCAATATCAAGAGGAAAGGAGAGAGGACAAAACACCAACCAAACACAAGTGTGAAATCAACAAGAGTAAGAACACACCATGTAGAGTGAACAAGATTGATCTATTGTAACTTGTAGGCGAAGATTTTACAGCTACTCTATCATGGAGGACATAGCTCTCACAAGTGCACTTAATAAAAGCTTCCACTACAAGGAAATATCTCCCAAACCCTAATGATTGAATGGTTGGTTGGTTTCACACATGCCTCCAACCCCCTCCTACTCATATAGATAGAGTAACCAGCCAACATAACTAATGGATACTATTCATTAGTACAACCGAAGAAACCCGTTAACCTCCACGCATCGGGTTTTACACTCATACATGAGTTATGCATGCTTCTCAAAAGCATAAGCCCAAACCCACTAAGAAGCAAACTTCTCATCCACTTGACCTTCAAGCACCGTGATTTTGATCCCATCGTCGCTTTCGATATTTTGGCTTCCTTGCCAAAACACTCTTGCTTTGACCGTGTACCTCACCTCTTCCCCGAACATAGTCCATGGTCATCTCCTTTGTAAGCAATCTCCATGCCTGCAACGTGTAGATTCACCAATGATTCATGCATGAGCAAGTCACTCTGTATCGGTTCCCCCAACCACACATTACTTGCATTGACCACACCATTTGATGAACCGTTGCTCGAACATTCCTTTCAACATATATAGTCTTCACTGTGCCTTGCTTGAGCTCAACCATCCTGCCCAACCCTTGACTGTGCCTCAGCTCATCCCCGAACCTAGTCTCGGCCTATGCTGTTGACCATGGTTACCTCCAAGCTTCCTATACATCAAATATCATGAAATTATTTTCAGGCACAAGTTTTTGACAACTTAACCTACGTTAGTCCAAACATGCTTCATGTACCATAAACATAATGATATATGATCCAAAACACAACCCATGGTCATTCCCCGTAAATATCCAAAATCTTTCAGATACCTTTAGACAAGACCAGTCTGACCACCATTGGGCAGTTGGTCGATCACCGCCTGGTTGGATCGCCCCATGGTCGGTTCGATCGTCGCATGGTGATTTGACCGCTCAGGTCGAACACCCATAAACACATCTCTGGAAAATAAATACCGCTTACTTGAAGCGGTATGACTGAACGCCTAGTCATACTGCACCTTAAACCTGATATTACCACACTTGAAAATTTTGGATTAAAACAAGAAGGATCAAAGCACTCAAAATCCAAAAGTGCAAAGGGCCGGTATGACCGCCAACCAGTGGTTGGTCTTACCGCTCCCACTAGTCAGACCGCCAAGCACTGACAAGACTAAAAACTTGCAAACTATTGTAAATTCGAACTTCAGCTCGATTCGATTGCTAATTGTTCATCACAAATGAACCATGGATATTCTCAACATGGTTCTACACAGACCATCATCGGGGTCGACACCAGTTTTGTGTGAAGCCACCTTCTGCTACCCTCAACGTTTTTCTCGCTCACTAAGAAGGCCTCTGTCAGACCCGGATTTTTCAATCCAGAATCTTCTGTGATTACGGCATTATTCCCTGGATCAGTAGATAATGCCCACAGGTACATTGCTGTATCATGTCATACATCGCTTAAACAATAATATTACAAACCATGGTTCCAAATTAAGCCACGTCGGGCAATAGTTTACAAAAGGGGGGCACTTCGGCCGAATATCATCATTACAAGTGAACAGCGGAAGAGAAAGCAAAAGTAGGGCCATAACCTCAGGCAAGCGACTGGGGGGTAATGTGTGCAGTGTATATTACCTAGGATAGATAATATACGTGCACACAATGCCTTAGGTCTAACTTGTCTAAGCTCGGAAAATACGCGAGACGACTTAATTCCCATCGTCCTTCCTTCCTTCGTGACGGGGCATCTTCATATTCATAATGGTCCTGTGTCCTGTCTCTGCTTTTGATAATGCGAGTGTGAGCACACTAACCACCGTGCTCAGCGAATCATCACACAGAATGCAGTAATAGAATGTTGGCTGATCAAGAGAAGGCTCTAGGTTTATTTTATTTTGCGTAAAGCGCCTTTTCAATACGAAGAATTAGAAATCCCTATGACCTAGCAGTTTATGAAGGACACCATTTTCTGGAAATAATTATATTAATAGTGCACAGAGTCCATCCACCATTACATGGCCTCTGCACTCTACAGCACCTTTTAGCATTATAGCTGCCTATCTTACCACTGGGACGACACCCAGGACAAATCCAAACTAGGGCCTTTCCTGCCCTATGTTTTTCCAATTCACCCACAAAATTATTTCTGAAACAGAACTATATCTAGTTAAGTCCCCATGTCTGCCCATGACCGTGGGCACGGCTATTCGAATAGTTTTGACTCTGCGAGTTTGTACACATTCCCCACAAGAGGCATCAACTCGTTGCCCACACGATTCCTTAGTCATATGGTTGAGCGGACCGTCACCATAACCTTTCAAGATATCTAGCCTCTTTCGTCATCTCACCCTATGGGCTTATCCCACTTGCGGTGGGTCCCATACGTTGCACGGGATGTTTTCCACAGTCACTAACGCAGTGGGCTCCACTTCCCATAACGCTTAGGACGGTGGAAAACTTCACCCTCCCCTTGGTGTCCCTTTAGGCCTTCCTCGCCCTTGCAAATCCACGCCTATCCACTACCAGTGAGATGAGTCCGGGGGTTTCGATAAATCTACTTAGCCAGGTTGTAATTTACAGACTTGTGGTTGTACTGTTTTACACGGGCTAACATGACAAGATTCGGTCCTTATGGTTATCTGAGTGGTTCTACCACATCCCAAACTCTTTGTGCTTCCCCTGCACCACATACCAGCCCCCACATCATCCACTCAGATACTAAGCAAGTTTGAGGCTTTTGGAAGCATAAAATAACAGTTCCAAATTTTCTCCAGTCATTCCCACCATGATCGCCCAAATTACTATCACATTTGCAAGTGAAATACTTTGGGATAACTATCATCCCGGTTATCTAGCAATACTAAGCGAGACGACATATCATAACTTTATTTGTGAAAACTACGTTACGCTAGTTTTACTAAGGCGACAAGGTTCACATATCCCAAAGGTTGCAGGTACTACTAACAAACGTAGTAATAGGTCTATATCTAACATCTAAGAAATTTGAACATACTTTAGCACATAAAATAATAGCATGCACTTGGATAGTGTAAAGAAAAGTAATTTGCATAAACAAGGGTTCAATATGATCAAGTGATAACTCGCCTTGGTCAAAGTGCTCAGAGGGTTGGGTGTTGGGATCTGCAGCTGCTGCCTCGGCCTCTTCTTCTTGAGTCTCGTAAGCTATGTAATCCGTGCGAAAATTTGCAATTGAAATAAAGCAACAAATCAATCCAAATAACACCAGAAATTCATATAAAATCTAAAATTATGATTTCAGTTCCTTTGGATAGATTTCGAATTTAGACAATTTAGAAATTTGTCTCACCCGATTTGGAGTTAAAATGAAGAAGTTATGCTATTTTAAAGATCTCGGTTTCAATATTAGCGTGGTCGGCGACCACGTGGTCGGTATCGACCACGTTATATCTGATCGGATTCGACCACGTTACGGGTGGTCGGTTTCGACCACGGTATACGCGGTCGGTTTTGACCACGGTATACGCGGTCGGCGTTCGACCACGGTATACGCGGTCGGCGTTGGCAGGTGGGGCCCACTTGTCAGTGTGCGAAGAAAAACAAAAGAAATGGCTCAACCCGGACGCGGAGCCGGGGCTCGAACGCCACGGGAGCAGGGGAAAGGAGAGCTACGATAACCAAGTGGGCGGGGAGGCTTTGCCTACCCCTTAAGGATGCTATATCCTTTTGAGGTAGCTCGGGGAGGCGGCTGGGTAGCTGAGGCAGAGGCCGGAGTCGGTGATGGCGCCGGCGGCGAGGGAGGGCCGGAGAGGTTCGGGCGGCGCGTGATATGTAAACTTGGCGTCGAGGTGAAGCTCGTGGTGGTGGCGGCGAGGGTCGGGAGGTTGGGAGTTAGGTCGGCGGCGGCGGCGGGCGGTGGGGAGCTCTCAGTGCCGGCGGTGTCGATGGCCGGGAGCTTGGGAGGCGGAAATGAGTCAGTGCGGCTCTGGAGGTGGTGTAGGAGCTGGGAATTGAGCTCGGGTGGGCGGGGTCGGGCGAGGGTGTCATGGGAGTTGGGAAGAAATGAGGTCGTGGCGATTCTAGGGGTTTTGCGGCAATTGCGCAGAGAGGAGAGAGGAGAGGGTGCGGCGATACTTGGAGAGGTCGCACGGCTTTATAGCGGTACCGAGGAGGGCCGGCAGCAGGAGGGCTCGACCCATCACGTCGGAGTAGGCGGGCGTCAGCGACGGAGCGGCGGCAGGCCACAGGAACTTGGCGAAGGTGACCACACGGTCTTGCCTCCATGACTTTCGCCACAAGACGCTGGTTGGCGGCCTTCGCACCACGTGGCCGCGATGCGACCGAGCAGAGGTCCTGGGCGGGGCGCTGCATCGTGGGCGGGCGGGTGAAACCGGGCGGTGGCGGGCGCATGGCGCCACGGAGGGTGAGTTCTTGGCGGCGAGGGGAGAGCGGTAGCGGGAAAAAGGAGGCGCGGTCGGGAGGCGATGTAGCGCGCCCTCGGTGAACAGGACCGTCAGAAGGGACATAGATCCATTGTCCGAACGCAGCGGGTGCCGAGGCAAGCCGGGGCATGGGCGGGCGAAGGCGCGGGGGCGCGCCCGTGAGGCGCGAGCGAAGAGAGAGAGAGGGAGAAGAAGAACAGAGCGAGGCGGGCGGCGGGTGGGTTTGCGGTTGGTGGGCCGACCGATCGCCCAAAAGAAAATCTTTTCTTTTCTTTTCCTGGTTTTAACTAATTCCTTTCTTTTCCTATGCATTTACATTAATACATATATATATATATTTTTAATCCTTATTTTATGGGGAATTATTTGCATCTATTACTTCATAAAAACCCTTTTTCTCAAATGCAAATATTTACTTTCACAAATATATACCTTTCCATCACATTTTCCTCTCCCAAAACTTTTGTAAAAGTTTTAACCCTAGAAATAATCCATTACTTAGGTTCAACTACTTAGGTTCTCCCTTTATTATTTTATGTTCTATTATTTCATTTCTTTTGCTCATTGAAAATCATCAGCTCTTTAATTAAGAAATGTTCTAAGAAAATCAATTTCAAATCAAAATCACAGCAAATAAATGCAAGAAAATTTTATAATTCAAAATTTAACTTTTCAGGATGTTACAAACCTACCCCCCTTAAAGAGAATCTCGACCCCGAGATTCAGTCTAGTTGGTGAATAGTTCGGGGTAGTCTCTCTTTAGTTGATCTTCGCGTTCCCAGGTGGCCTCCTTCTTGGAGTGATGACTCCATTGCACTCTGCAGGTGCGGATGGTTTGATTCCTGGTTTTCTTTTCCACAGTGTCCAAGATCTTAATTGGACGCTCCTTGTAGGTCAGGTCACTCTCGAGCTCCACTGCTTCCATCGGGGTTTGGTCCTCAGGTACCCGAAGGCATTTCTTGAGTTGAGACACATGGAAGACATTGTGTACATCTCGCTAGACTTGCGGGCAATTCCGGTGGTAAGCCACTTCTCCTTTCTTAGCTATGATCGAAATGGTCCAACATAGCGAGGGCAAGTTGCCTTTGACTTTAAATCTTCTGATTCCTCGTAGGGGTGACACCTTCAAGTAGACATGGTCTCCAATTTCAAAACTTAATGGCCTTCTCCTTTTGTCTGCGTAACTCTTACCGTCTAGGCGGGCGCTAATAACCGATCTCGATCGACGGACTTTCTCTTTCGCTTGCCAGTATCGGTCCGATATATATCCTTCCCTACTTCGACCAATGCAGAGGGTGCGGCACTTTCTTCCGTACAATGCTTCAAAGGGACATCGAAGGGTGGTTTGATAGTTGTTGTTGTAAGCAAACTCGCATCGGCAGACACTTATCGATCCTTGAGAAATCCAGGCACAAGCCCGGAGCATATCTTCAATATTTGATTTACTCTCTGTCGACCATCCATGCTGGGGTGATAGGCGGTGCTAAAATCCAGATGGGTACCAAGGGCTTCATGCAGGCTAGCCCAGAAATGCGAGGTAAATTGGGACCCTCGATCTGAGACTATCCGTTTTGGCACACCGTGTAAACACACGATGCGGGACACATATAGTTCTGCCAATTTGTCTCCCTTGTAAGTGGTCTTGACAGGGATAAAATGAGCAACCTTGATCAGTCTATCCACCACGACCCAAATGGAGTCGTATCCCGACCTTGTTCGGGAAACCCGTGATAAAATCCATCCCTACTTCTTCCCACTTCCATTGCGGTATCTTGGGGTTGTAATGATCCTGCCGGTCTTTGGTGCTCGGCCTTCACTCTTTGACAGACATCACAAGAAAGCGACGTGCTCGGCAATGTCCCTCTTCATACCGCCACCGAATATTGCCTCATATCTTGGTACATTTGGTACTCCCGGGATGAAGGAATACGCGAGTTATGGGCTTCCGAGCATTAGATCCCTAAGGTCCTTTTGTGAGGTATGAAGACACGGTTTCCGTACTTGAGAACTCCTTGATGATCCATCGTCATTTTAGGGGCTTCCCTCTTCCATTAATTTCTTCCACTTCAAAGCAGTTGGGTCTTCTCTCGTGCACCTCTATCATTTCTTCAATGCTTGTTTGATCTTCCCGGTGGTTAGGGCTCCTTCTTCTCGATCCCGTGTTCGTGGCTGCCTCTTTACAAAGTTCAGGCTGGCGTTCCTGAGCCATGAGGTTATTGCGATGAGCCTTCCGGCTCGAGCATCGGCTACCACATTGGCCTTCCACAGGTGGTAATGGACACTCGGTCGTAATCCTTGATCAACTCTAACCATCTCCTTTGCCTCAGTTAAGGTGTGACCGAGTGAAGAAATACTTGAGGCTCTTGTGATCTGTGTATATATCACAGTGATTGCCAATCAGATAATGCCTCCAAAGTTTTAAGGCATGAACCACTGACGCTAATTCCAGATCATGGGTGGGATAGTTAACCTCATGAGGACGGAGTTGCCTGGATGCATATGCCACAACCTTGCCTCCCTGCATCAGTACGCATCCCAATTCTTGATGGGAAGCATCACAGTATACTTCAAAATCCTTGCGTACATCAGGAAGGACTAGTACCGGGGTGGTAGTCAATCTTTTCTTGAGCTCTTGAAAGCTCCCTTCGCAGTGTGGTCCATTCAAACACATTCCTTCTTGAGTAGTTGAGTCAATGGCCTAGCTACTCTAGAAAACCCTCTATGAATCTTACGTAGTATCCCCGCCAATCCCAGAAAACTTCGCACTTCAGGGACAGAGGAAGGTGGCTTCCATCCTGTCACGGCTGCAATCTTGGCGGGATCAACAGATACTCCTTCTGCAGACACTATATGCCCCAAGAAGCTGATGTCACTTAGCCAGAATTCACACTTGCTATACTTAGCATATAACTGATGTTCTCTTAGCTTCCCTAGCACTAGGCGTAGGTGCTCTGCATGATCTTCTGCAGTCTTGGAGTAGATGAGGATGTCGTCAATGAACACCACCACAAACTTGTCCAAATATTCCATGAATACTTTATTCATAAGATTCATAAAGTATGCTGGGGCATTTGTTAGACCAAAAGACATGACCGTAAACTCGTACAGTCCATACCTAGTGGTAAAAGCTGTCTTGGGTATATCTTCAGCCCTGATTTTCAGCTGGTGGTAACCCGATCTCAGATCTATTTTAGAGAAGATGGTGGCCCCACCGAGTTGGTCAAATAGATCGTCGATCCTGGGAAGGGGGTATTTGTTCTTGATGGTTACCTCATTTAATGCCCGGTAATCCACACACATTCTGGCTGTGCCATCCTTCTTCTTTACAAATAGTACTGGAGATCCCCAAGGTGAGGAACTGGGTCTGATGAATCCCTTTTCCTGCAGTTCATGGAGTTGGGTCTTTAACTCTTCTAGCTCTTCCACCGTCATCCTATAGGGTCTCTTGGAAATGGGAGCAGCACCTGGCTTCAAATTAATAACGAACTCCAAGTCTCTGTCTGGGGGCATGCCGGGTAGGTCCTCGGGAAATACGTCCTGATAATCTTGCACCACTATCATTCCTTCTAAGGGTACATCTTCAAGATAATTTATTTCCCGGCCCCAGCGGTATGGTCGGTCCACTTTCACTTCTATGGTCATTCCAAGGCACTTAGTCGGTTTCTTGTCACGAGGCCTGATCTATAACCCTTTATATCGGCTTGGTCCATTCCTAAGATGATGTCCAGGGTCTGGGAGCTTAGTACTATCAGATCCGCTAGGAAGTCGCACCTTTCCATGACTATTATTACCCCCGGGCATACTAAGGTAGCTGTTATCATACCAGCTGGTGACTTAAGTACTACTGGCCTCTTTAGAGGATAGGTAGGTAACCCTAGTTTGTCCGCATACCCCTTGGATATAAATGAATGTGAAGCTCCAGAATCAAACAGAGTTTGTGCTGGTATGGACTTGACAGAGAACGTACCCATTAGGACTCCCGCTGCTTCCTCAGCTTCCTCTGCCGTGACATGGTTGACTCTGCCACGGTTGTGAGTTGGGGTAATCTCGCTAGCTTGCAGGTGCGAGGCCCCTTCGGGCACGAAGCTTGGCTACTGGACGAGGCATTACGCTTGTGTGGGCACGGTTGGCGAAATGCCCTTTCTCTCCACACCGTAATGATTAAGGTTGGTGCGGGGTTTATCCCAGATATCTTGACTCCGGTCTTGTGAGTTTGGAAAGAACCCCGCTTGATCGTGGTCCGGAGTTGGAGCCACAGGTTGATTGGGTCTTGAGAATGAGGGGTTGTTGAAGAACTTGAATAAATCTCCCTTGCGACGCCGAGTGGCTAGCTTGCGCTTCTGGTGGCCTCCATTCTTCTTTTCATTTTCGATTAACGCCTTGTTCACCACCGGTGGAAGTCGGTGAAGTCTTCACCATCATTTGTACCCTTAGCTCCTCATTCATGCCTTCAAGAAATCTGTCAATCTTTTCCTCTTCATCAGCCACGTCAGTCGAGGCGTAACGAGCAAGCTGAGTGAATTTTGTAAGGTATTCACTAATGGTCATGCCCCTTTGCTTAAGAGTACGGAACTCGTTCTTCTTCATCCTTAGAATTCCCGCTGGGACGAAGTTAGTTTTGAAAGCTGTCTTGAACTCCGACCAAGGTATGACATCCATGTCGTTGTCTGTGGAGGTCTCCTCTTGACCTCTGGCCGCAAGGTAGTTCTCCCACCAATTTGCGTTGCCCACGGAGGTGATGGGTGCAAATATTACTTTGTCTTCAACAAGACTTGGCGGTAGCGACTTCCTTTCGTATCCGAAGCCAATCTTGACGAGAGGTTCGTCGGTACCGAGGAGAAAGTAAGGCGGGTCCTTTGAAAGTCACCAGTCGACTCTAGATCTGCCGGTGCCCCTTGTTGCCCGGCAAATATAGCTGCAGACAATTGGGTTTCTTTGCGCCATGACTTGCGCCATGGTGGGGTTGGTTGGAGGCGGAAGGTTGGCTTCACGATCGTGGGTGCCGCCACGCCTGTTGGCATGACACCGGGTGCGGAGTCCACCACACCTTGGTTAAGGGTGGCATTGGCCTGAGCCCTAGTTACCCTCTGGCTGGCCATCTGCAGTAATATTTATGCATACAATTGGCTTAGCACTAATGCTAGGCAAAGCGAGAAAAAAGCGCCTATTCGACAAATAAAAGCCAATAAGATAAGCGACAAAAGAAATTTTCAAACGAGGCGGTTTCTTAGAATAAAACACCACATAGCCGACTTCTAGGTGGACTTACAATTACATCATAATTAATTAAAGTTTTGTGAAATAACTACTACGATACAAAAGGTTTGGATATCTTGCTACGATCGCCCCTCGGTGCTTGCGCCACATCCGGCAAGTACCGCGCCATCCGGTCTACTCCTCCATGTTTCGGCGCTGGTGGAAGGACGTAAGTCGGTGATGGGAGCGGGGCGATCGCCGCTAAACTCGGAAGAGTCGGTCTCGAGCGGGGCGGCTGCCAGGCTGGCGTGACCCTCCGAGGCCAAGAGTCGACTGTGGTCCCGGAGGTCGCACGCTCTGCTTGTGATGGTGGTGCTGGGCCCCTCTGCGTCCCCGGCCGGGGGGGGGAGGGGGCTGGAGTAGCAGCAGGAGCTGGGACCTGCTGGGGCTGCACCCGGGCTGCGGCTGCCTCTGCCTTGGCGGTGCCAAGGCTTGCTCGCGACCGGGCGAGCTGCTTTCATGGAGGGTCGCCACCTCGGTGTGTGTGGCGACGAGATGAACTCGGGCGATGATCTCCTCCAGGCGGCGGTGTGGGCGATCCCATGGCCTGGTCAGTCAAACGATGTGTGAGCATCGGGTTGTTCTCGTTCACCGCATGTATGTCTCCTTGTATCGCGCATTCTCTGGCGCGAGGGTAGTAGCGAGAAGGGGTGCGTCGGCGGGCCTTGTAGATGTCGCACATCCGTGCGGCGGCGGCAAAGCGGCGGCGTCTGAAGTGCCACGGCCGGATGGTCCGCCGGTGCTCGTCAGGAAGGCGTGAGGTGGTCGTGCGCAGTCTTGGTAGATGAACACCTCGATCAGCCAAGACTCCTCTCCTCCAGCTGTGGTCTTGAGACCACGGTACACAGGCTGGTCCGGATAGCCCAGGTAATGGAGGAGCTTGCGCAGAATGCTGGCAAACTCCCCCTCGTACACTCCGTGGGCCAGATAGTCCCAGTCACCCTCATCTCCAGCTCCGGCCATCTGTAATTTAAATTTCTAGTGTTAGTAACTTTTCAAAATATCAATGAAGGATAGAACAGAATAGGTCTAAGAAGGATAGAGAAAGAAGTAATACACTATATTTTTGGAAACTCTTTTATAAGTTTGATAAAATTATAATCCTATCCTTTGGCTAACGTCCATACTAAGGCCTTTACCCTACGATCGTATGCTCGATACCGGCTCTGTCGGACCGGATTTTTCAATCCAGAATCTTCTGTGATTACGGCATTATTCCCTGGATCAGTAGATAATGCCCACAGGTACATTGCTGTATCATGTCATACATCGCTTAAACAATAATATTACAAACCATGGTTCCAAATTAAGCCACGTCGGGCAATAGTTTACAAAGGGGGCACTTGGTACCGAATATCATCATTACAAGTGAGCAGTGAAGAGAAAGCAAAAGTAGGGCCATAACCTCGTGCAAGCGATCGGGGTAATGTGTGCGATGTATATTACCTAGGATAGATAATATCGTGCACACAATATATAGGTCTAACTTGTCTAAGCTCGAGAAAAATACGCGAGACGACTTAATTCCCATCGTCCTTCCTTCCTACGTGACCGGGCATCTTCATATTCATAATGGTCCTGTATCCTGTCTGTTTTGATAATGCGAGTGTGAGCACACTAACCACCGTGCTCGTGAATCATCACACGAATGCGATAATAGAATGTTGGTCGATCAAGAGAAGGCTCTAGGTTTATTTTATTTTGCGAAAGCGCCTTTTCAATACGAGAATTAGAAATCCCTATGACCTAGCGGTTTATGAAGGACACCATTTTCGGAAATAATTATATTAATAGTGCGAGTCCATCCACCATTACATGGCCTCTGCACTCTACAAAGACCTTTAGCATTATAGCGCCTATCTTACCACTTGGGACGACACCGGGACAAATCCAAACTAGGGCCTTTCACGCCTATGTTTTCCAATTCACCCACAAAATTATTTCAAAGCAGAACTATATCTAGTTAAGTCCCCATGTCTGCCCATGACCGTGGGCACGGCTATTCGAATAGTTTTGACTCTGCAGAGTTTGTACACATTCCCCACAAGAGACTGTCAACTCGTTGCCCCACACGATTCCTTAGTCATATGGTTGAGCAGACCGTCACCGTAACCTTTCAAGATATCTAGCCTCTTTCGTCATCTCACCCTATGGGCTTATCCCACTTGCGGTGGGTCCCATACGTTGCACGGGATGTTTTCCACAGTCACTAACGCAGCCGGGCTCCACTTCCCATAGCGCTTAGGACGGTGGAAAACTTCACCTCCCTTGGTGTCCCTTTAGGCCTTCCTCGCCTTGCAAATCCACGCCTATCCACTACCGGTGAGATGAGTCGGGGTTTCGATAAATCTACTTAGCCAGTTGTAATTTGAGACTTGTGGTTGTCTTGTTTTACGGGCTAACATGACAAGATTCGGTCCTTATGGTTATCTCGAGTGGTTCTACCACATCCCAAACTCTTTGTGCTTCCCCGCACCACATACCACCCCACATCATCCACTCAGATACTAAGCAAGTTTGAGGCTTTTGGAAGCATAAAATAACAGTTCCAAATTTTCTCCAGTCATTCCCACCATGACTGCCCAAATTACTATCACATTTGCAAGTGAAATACTTTGGGATAACTATCATCCCCGGTTATCTAGCAATACTAAGCAGTACGACATATCATAACTTTATTTGTGAAAACTACGTTACGCTAGTTTTACTAAAGCGACAAGGTTCACATATCCCAAAGGTTGCACGGTACTACTAACAAACGTAGTAATAGGTCTATATCTAACATCTAAGAAATTTGAACATACTTTAGCACATAAAATAATAGCATGCACTTGGATAGTGTAAAGAAAAGTAATTTGCATAAACAAGGGTTCAATATGATCAAGTGATAACTCGCCTTGGTCAAAGTGCTTAGAGGGTTGGGTGTTGGGATCTGCAGCTGCTGCCTCGGCCTCTTCTTCTTGAGTCTCGTAAGCTATGTAATCCGTACGCGAAAATTTGCAATTGAAATAAAGCAACAAATCAATCCAAATAACACCAGAAATTCATATAAAATCTAAAATTATGATTTCAGTTCCTTTGGATAGATTTCGAATTTAGACAATTTAGAAATTTGTCTCACCCGATTTGGAGTTAAAATGAAGAAGTTATGCTATTTTAAAGATCTCGGTTTCAATATTAACGTGGTCGAAAAGCGACCACGTGGTCGGTATCGACCACGTTATATCTGATCGGATTCGACCACGTTACGGTGGTCGGTTTCGACCACGGTATCTGTGATCGGTTTCGACCACGGTATCTGTGATCGGCGTTCGACCACGGTATCTGTGATCGGCGTTCGACCACGGTATCTGTGATCGGCGTTCGACCACGGTATCTGTGATCGGCGTTGGCGGTGGGGCCCACTTGTCGGTGTGCGAAGAAAAACAAAGAATGGCTCAACCCAAAGACGGGCCGGGGCTCGAGCCACGGGAGCCAGTGGGAAAGGAGGCTGCGATAACCAAGTGGGCTGGGAGGCTTTGCCTCACCCTTAAGGATGCTATATCCTTTGAGGTAGCTCGGGAGGCTGGGTAGGCGAGGCGGGCCGGAGTCGGTGATGGCGCCCGGGCGGGAGGGCCGGAGAGGTTCGGGCGGCGTGATATGTAAACTTGGCCGAGGTGAAGCTCGTGGTGGTGGCGGCGAGGGTCGGGAGGTTGGGAGTTAGGTCGGCGGCGGCGGCGGCGGCAGTGCTGGGAGCTCTCACAGTGCGGCGGTGTCGATGGCCGGGAGCTTGGGAGGCCGGAAATGAGTGGTGCGGCTCTGGAGGTGGTGTAGGAGGCGGGGTGAGCTCGGGTGGGCGGGGTCGGCGGGTGTCACGGAGTTGGGAAGAAATGAGGTCGTGGCGATTCTAGGGGTTTTGCGGCAATTGCGAGAGAGAGAGGAGAGGAGTGCGGCGATACTTGAGAGGTCGCCACGGCTTTTATAGGCTACCGAGGAGGGCCCGGCAACGGAGGGCTCGACCCATCACGTCGGAGTAGGCGGGCGTCAGCGACGGGCGGCAGCAGGCCACAGGAACTTGGCGAGAAGGTGACCACACGGTCTTGCCTCATGACTTTTCGCCCAAGACGCGGGTTGGCGGCTTCGCACCACGTGGCCGGCGATGCGACCGAAGCGAGAGGTCCTGGGCGGGCGCCTGACAGTGGGCGGGCGGGTGAAACCAGGCGGTGGCGGCGCATGGTCGCCACGGAGGGTGAGTTCTTGGCGGAGGGGAGGCGGGCGCGTGGGAAAAAGGAGGCGCGGTCGGAGGCGATGTGGCGCCCTCGGTCGGAGCAGGACCATTGTCCGAAGGGACATAGATCCATTGTCCGAACGCGTGCCGAGGCAAGCCGGGCCGCAGGCGGGCGGCAGGCGCGGCCGGGTGAGGCGCGAGCGAAGAGAGAGAGAGAGGAGAAGAAGAACAGAGCGGGCGAAGGCGGCGGGGGGTGGGTTACTGGGCCAGCCGATGCCCCAAAAGAAAATCTTTTCTTTTCTTTTTCTGGTTTTAACTAATTCCTTTCTTTTCCTATGCATTTACATTAATACATATATATATATTTTTAATCCTTATTTTATGGGGAATTATTTGCATCTATTACTTCATAAAAACCCTTTTTCTCAAATGCAAATATTTACTTTCACAAATATATACCTTTCCATCACATTTTCCTCTCCCAAAACTTTTGTAAAAGTTTTAACCCTAGAAATAATCCATTACTTAGGTTCAACTACTTTCTTTTTGACACTGGATCATCTTTTCAGATTCTCCCTTTATTATTTTATGTTCTATTATTTCATTTCTTTTGCTCATTGAAAATCATCAGCTCTTTAATTAAGAAATGTTCTAAGAAAATCAATTTCAAATCAAAATCACAGCAAATAAATGCAAGAAAATTTTATAATTCAAAATTTAACTTTTCAGGATGTTACAGCCTCGTTCAAAAAACATCGACAAAAAGCGTTCAAAACCTATCAGCAAAAACCGTTTTAAATGCCTCGTAAACCCTTTCTGACAATGGAATCCCAATACATAAACCATAGTTTATTGCCCTCAAGCTTGGAGAACCATTGCTATACAAATTCTAACCAAGTTATAGTACCCTGGACTACAGTAGTTTTTGCTACAGTGCTACTATAGTTAGTTTTGCTGCAGTGCTACTATAGTTGTTTTGATATAGTCATGTGAGTGGATCAAGATCTTGTTCTTTTCGGCTTTTCATTTGTTAGCCGGTACGATTTATCATACGTATCAGGTGCAGTCGCTCATTTGAGCTTTAGCTTTTTAATTTCTTCTTTTTATGGCTTTATGGTTTTTTGGTTTTTATTTTTTTTCTTATTTTTTTGCATGGTCCATGATGCTGTAACCTTGTTTTATTTGATTGCACTAAGATGTTAACAACAATTGTAGTAAAAGAAAGCTCAAACAGTACAGAGCTAAAAGATCAAATGGGCACCACGTCGGCCACAGCGCAGAATAACGGGCCTAAGCCCGACGGGCACGAAGCGAAGTCACGGTAACTGCAGTAAAAGGTGAGGGACGAAAGCAAAAAAAAACCCAGGAAAAAGTCGTTAAAAAGCGAGAAAGAGAGGAGAGGAGAGGAGAGGGGAGGGGATCGATTCGGAGAAATCGACAGGTAAAGCGGAGGGGAGGAGGCGCGTCCGGACGGGAGGAGGAGCCCAAAACCTGCGCCCCGAATCTTCGCCGGATCGCCTTTGCGCTGCCGCGAGGCTCACTTAGGCGGTGGGTTCTGGGGGAGGGGCGGGAGTCCCCAGTCCTGATCTGATCCGGCGGGGGAATGCGCGGCAGCGGCGAGATCTAGGGCGCGCAGCGGCGGATCGCGGCAATGGCGGCGCCGCGGTGGGTGATGTGGGCGCTGCTGCTGCTGCGGCTGCTCCACCCCGTCGCGCGCGTGCTCGCCAACATGGAAGGTGGGTTACTACTAGCTTGGCTTGCCCGGTTGCTCGATCTGCGGGTGGGGGGGCTCCGGCCAGGTGCTTGCTGGATTGGGATGGATGGCTGCTTCCATTTGAGCTGCTTGGCAGTGCGGTTTTGCTGTGCCATTTGGGTGTGTGGTGCTGCGAGATGTTGTCTGTTTTTGGCTTTTGATGCGTGGTGCGTTGCTTGGGTGCCCATTTCTGTCTCTCGCGGGCGAATAGGAGCGGTTTGTGAAGTTGCCCGAGCAAATTCGAATCTACGCGGTTTCCGATTTCGTGCGAATTCGACCGGTTTGTGAATTGCCTGTATCGTGTTGTTTCGGCTGCAAATTCGGCGCTGTTTTGTTATCTGAAGAGTGGAAGTTGTGAAGTGTCATAGTTGGATCGGACCCTTTCGTCAAGCCTGATTTAATTTTGATTTTGATGCGATTTCATTTGTGTTCTTTTCTTTGTGTGGTTTCCTATCAAGTGGTGGTCGAGGCCCGAGACCGCTGAGATTTCTGCTCTGCGTTTTGGTGCGTGGTTTTGGGGGCTACTGCTGCGTTAAAGTTGCTTTACCATATGTTTCTTGATGCTCGCTTATGTATCGATCTGCTTGGGCAACGTTAGTCTCGTCGTGACCGCGGTCGTTAGGTTTGATTAGGACGTCTCGTGCCGTGGTTTTGTTGTTTCTTCCCACTGTTAGATTCGAAGTGATGGCGCAAAGCTTGCGGCATGATTGGTTGCTGCGTGTTTCTAGTTGGTGGCTGGGCGATTTTCGCGTGGGCCTCTGTGTTTCGTTGTGCTACACCGGAGCGAATTTGTTCGTCGGCATATGGTTTGCTTGAGCTTGTCTGGTTTACTCTCGGGTCTCTGGTTCCTGGTGTTGTGCCTAGGGTTGATTAAGACATTACACGGTGTGACTATGCTGCCTCAGGCACTGATAGGTTCAAACGGGCGTTGCTAAACTGCTAATTTGAGTTATGATTGCTAGTTTGTCTATAGTTCTAGTTGGGTTTTGGGTAATTCTCGTGTGGGCCTCTGGATCAAATTCTGTTCCTCGGAGCAAATTGTTGATGTTAATCCACGTACAGTCAGCAGTTGTCTTTGCTGAATGCTTGGTGTGATTGTTCTACAACGGAGAGAGCGCGATAGTTGGTATTTGAGGTATGAAGCTGAAGCTTCAATCGTCTGAAGGCGATTGTTTGCAGGAGCTCGGTGGTACATATAGCGACCAAATTGGTGCTGTAACTTTCATTATTTACGTGGTCCGTTGATACCTTTGTCTTACTTGATGCTTAGCTTTTAATATACAGGACAATTTAAAGCTTTTTTTATGTGTTTCTTCATGACTTGCATTTTCTAGTATATGGTCAGTGTGATGACAAATTGACAACATAACCGACAAATGGTTTTGTGCCAGATGCTTTTAGCTGCAAGTACAAAGGTCTATGCAAGTTGCTCTTATTGTTTTGACTTTACTTTGTGTCTCATGACTTGGGATTTGGACGCGTTTCTTCAAATGAAAATCATGTTCAATCTACATCATAGTGGAATGTTAGTCAGTAGCTACAACAACTGTACTGATTGTAGTTGATTCTTTTGCTCTTCTTGGGGTACTTTAGCCTGGTTAAGTTTTATCTAGCAGCTGTTCATTTGTCATTCTATTATTGACAGGTGATGCATTGCATAGCTTAAGGACTAACCTGAATGATCCTAATAATGTGCTACAAAGTTGGGATCCAACTCTTGTCAATCCGTGCACTTGGTTTCATGTTACCTGCAATAACGACAACAGCGTTATCAGAGTGTAGGTGCACTTTTCCCCTACTATGCAGTTGCACCTGTTCTATATTTTCTACTGAAATTTATCTGCATTTTTCAGTGATCTTGGAAATGCCGCGCTATCAGGTACTTTGGTCCCACAACTTGGCCAGCTTAAAACTTGCAGTACCTGTAAGTTCTCTTCCTGTTGCTAAGTTTTTAATTATCTAAATGCCATACTGGCTGCAAATGGTGGAGGCTTTTGCCATCTTTCTGGTCTTTCAACTTAGGTGAAAACATTGAATATACAAATGCATGTAAAGAAATATTTTATTCTTAAGATCTTTATTTCCTTTCACGTAAACAATGCTTCACTCAGTTGTTGTTAAAGGATGGAAATAGGGCTGCATGCTGTCATCACTAGAATGTCTATTGTTATGTGGAAAAACATGTTAAATACTGTATGGTGCTCAGACCAAGCGAACACATTAAATACATCTTCTTGGCAAGCAAAATGTGCTGATATATTCAATCTTTAGATAGCAGGCCTATAGTCTATGGCTTGATGGTGGCAAATTATCAGATAAATAAGTTGTTGGAACTATTGATCTTGATAATAGTAACATAGACTAGTGCATGCAAAAGGTGATACTGATACCAGATAACATTGAAGGCCTTCACCGACCACATTAACAAGTTATTGCAAAACTTCATAAATCAGCTACATTTTGGGTTTTGGTCCATCTTTTGTTTTGACAATTTAGTCACTGGTTCAATCTTTGTGATGCAGGGAGCTCTACAGTAATAACATAAGTGGCACAATACCTAGTGAACTCGGAAACCTCACAAACTTGGTCAGTTTGGATTTGTACTTGAACAACTTCACTGGTCCAATACCTGATTCATTGGGGAACCTATTGAAGCTACGATTCCTGTAAGATTTCTTCATTTATTAGCTATACTAATTATATATAATTAGATATCAACGTGTTATAGTAGGGATGCTTTGGATGTACACACCCTAGTATGTCAGATACATCGTCAGTCACTTCAGTATTTTCATTACACTTTACCAAGGCGATTATCATTAGGACATTGAGAATGTCATCTGACTACATACATGCTAGTTGGTCAGTATCCTGAGCTGCTAACTTGATGATTTTGAAAGTTGAAAGCATTTTTATAACAAAGCTATGTAAAGAAAGTGATTTGGAAGAGCCATGGATGCAGACACTTTGTTTAACAAGACTGCATTTTATATGGATTGAAGACATGAACTACCTAGTCTCACTGGGTCAACATGAAATGAATTTGACTTGTCGGGATAGAGTTGCTGTTCATGGCAACATAAAGCCCTCGTTTTGAAAACGATGCTAGTGTAACCACATAGTCAAATTAGTTTTCTTCAACTATTTTACTTTATATCAACATGATAAATCAAAGCTTACATGTTCTTACATATTTTTGACAGCAACTCCTCACATGCTTTGTCATTGCTTAAAACACATTTACCAGCCAGCACTTAAAAATGGAAACAAAATTGTAACATGCGTATTCTTAGTAATAGTAGGATTTTGTTTGTGTTGTAGGGGTGGCCCCCACTTAAGCCCATCTGGTATGCTAGAGAGTTGTAAAGCCCAAAATAGGATGTGTGTAATGACATAGATAACCCTATGGGGGACGCGTGAGCGTAAGGGTAGGATTGCAAAATATGCTTCACGGAAATATATATACCTGCCCTGGACATTGGGAAGAGGTAGGCATTACCCATCATCTTCACTCCACTACTCCTCATATACTGTTTGGTCAGCAGCCACAACAGTTGGTGCCGTTCGTGGGAACGACGGAGAGCAAGCCGTGACATTTGAGAAGTGATGGTACCAAAGAAAGCTTCATCGATGGTAAGGAAGAAGTGAAGCACGATGGCAACGCTCGCAAACGTCAGGGCCTCGGTCGGCGCACCGCAGTCATCTATGTCAGCAATTGGTGCGGATGGCAACACTGGTGTTGCGGGCGCCGATGTCGACGCCTCGGAGATCGCGTCCCAGCTGATGTCGACGATGGTATCAGGGAGCAAATCGGAGAAAGCTTCGCGAAGTCGTGGGGAGAGAATGAGTTGCGCCTACCTTCGTCCTGAATCGGTGAAGAGCGTCGAGATGTCCGGCCTGCCTCCGATCGAACCGCGGTGGTGCCGCCCGCATCTTGCGCGGCGAGGTCCTCTTCGGGCCTAGCGGCTTCCGCTTCGGAGTCCGACTCCGACATAGCCCCTACCGCCAGATCGAAGCGCTCCGCCAGCCCGCAGGTGAACTTGTCCTAGCGCGCTTCGTGCTCGGCGTCTTCGGGGTCGCCTCGTTGGCCAACGTAGCTGGCGCAGGCGTTGACGCTTCGCCTTCCAAGGCGTCTGCGGTGGGCACCGGGTATTCGTGCCCTTGGTCGCTCGGGTCGTTCACGGGCTCCTTGTCGCAAGGGGCGTTGCGAGCGGCTTTCGCCTCTAGATCGGAGTTGGCGTACTCCGCCAAGTCGGAGCCGGTGACTGTCGTGGCCGCACCTTGGCGGAGTTCTTCGAAGCGGCGCCGTCGGTGAATCGAACAGCAGGCGATCGCCCCCCTTCGTCGGGAGAGGCCTCCCCCTTGTCGTCACCATCTCGGGGTTGAGCCCGGCTGGCGGTCGACACGGCACGCTCCAAAGACGGGATGCCCGAGCCGCATCTGCGGTTTGCCGCCTAAGTTTGCCGCGCATGGAAGCGTGTTCCTTTGCCACGTATGGCCCGAGGAACACCGTCGCCGCACGCTCCGCGTCCTCAAGGAGGAGTTCTGCCAATAAAAGGAGTTTAGAACCTACAACAATTATTTTCTGCGCAACATGTGCAATCGACAGCTTACGGGGATCGGAGGGCTTCGGCTGCGAGGCCACTAATGGGCGGATCCCGTCAGGGCGGACTGGGCTGGGCTCAATGTGCCATTGTCGGGCGAGGGGGGCCACACCGTACATCAGGTACTCCTCTGCGAGGTCCCGCGCGATCAAGGGGCACCGAGGGCGACGTGTTGAACTCCATGGGCCGACCCGTCTACCGAAGGTTGCCGCCGCCCGTCACGCGGTGGTAGAACCAACGCCGCATCCAGTTCGACTCCCATTTCGCTCGAGTCGAGTTTGCGGGGAAGATCTTCATGCACGGCGACCGCAGCACGAAGTTGACGCTGCCGAAGTTTGAGTATTCACCCTGTCCGCTTCTTCGGCTGGCACCGTGCGTCGTGGAGGAACACGAACAGAGAGGCGCTGGGCCATGCCCCCTATCCGCTACGCCCAGCAGTATATTGCCATGCGCGCTAGCGCATTTGGAGTCAGCTGCGCCAGGTCCAGCCTGTACGTCCGGAGAACATCGCCGACGAACATGGCCGACGGGATTCGGAGCCCAGCTTTGAAGTACGCGACGAAGACAACTGCCTCCGACTCCGCGGGATGTGGCTCCGTCTCATCACTGGGGGGCAGACGAACCGCGCTGCGGTCCGACAGCTTCCCCTCGCGCAGAAGAGACTGGGTGGTCTCCGTCACGAGACTTTGCCCTAGTACGTTGGAGTAGACGCCAACACCGTTCAGCTTCTTCTCTGCGCTCCAGCGCTTGTTTGTCAGTGATGGGTCGTGCCCCACCAGGGCGTACTCCGTCTCCGTCGTCGATGAGCTACGCCGGTGGGAGGCGCCGCCGTGGCTGGACGAGGCGCCATCGCTGGGCCGGCGAGAGCGGTCATCACAGCAGGCCATCGGCTTCTCAAAGTGCACGGTGAGACGTAGGGGTGCAGCGGCGAGAACGGTGATGCGAAAGCAAGGAGCAAGAAAGCAATCTTGTGGCAGCTAGTGAGCGGGGAACGATAATGATACGACGGCGACCGCGCTTATAAAGCCTCTTCGCCTCCCCCACGATCGGGAAGCTCAACCGGCGGAAGCCGAAGCCGCACGACCACCCAGTAGCGCGCGCTCACGTGTCCCACGACCTCAAGAACCGACGCACGACCGCGGTCAACCTGCCATCTGACATCACACGACGCGCCAGTACTGTCCTACCACATGTCCCATCGCGCGCCAGCAGACAGGGCGACTCTCGGCACCATCAGGCGCCGCTGTGGGGCGTGGGCTACTGGGCCGTCCTGCCGGCCAGCGCCCGTGACAGCCGTATGGACCACAGCGACATTATCATCCGATCCGTCCAACCAAGTAAAAGGTCACAGGCTGCAGGGACGGAGGGGGCCAAAGTGCTCGACAACATGGCTTCGGCCCGTGAAGCCTTTCACCATGAGAGGCTCCTATTGTAGGGGTGGCCCCCCACCTAAGCCCATCCGGCCTGCTAGAGAGTTGTAAAGTTCAAAATGGGATATGTGTAATGACATAGATAACTCTATGGGGGGCGTGAGCGTAAGGGTAGGATTGTAAAGCATGCTTCATGGAAATATATATACCTGCCCAGGACATAGAGAAGGGGCAGGCATTAGCTATCATCTTCACTCCACTACTCTCCTCATATACTGTTTGGTCAGTAGCCACAACAGTTTGATTTATTGTTCAACCCTTTTCTGTAAACTTGTTTACATATTGTAGTTATATATATTGCCACACTAGTGTTTGTCAGGCAGTGAATGTTTAGCTTATCGGCTTCCTTTTCTGATGTTTTAAGGCATCTATCATGTTGTTAGGTTTTCAAAGTAGAACTTCTTGTCAGGAGTCTCTTCATTATATTTTCTCTATAACATTCTCTGTGAATGTTACTAATTTGGTTCATCTTTATTTTTTTTGTGCGGATAGGCGTCTTAACAACAATAGCCTTTCGGGTTCAATTCCTAAATCATTGACTGCTATCACTGCCCTCCAAGTTCTGTAAGTATTTATTTCTCTGAATACGAACTACTTCACTTCCTTTTCTTCAGTGTAATCTATGGTTTCTATTATGTGGTATAAGTAAATGTTTAATGACTTATTGTTTCTATTGAATTATAGGGATCTATCAAATAACAATTTGTCAGGAGAAGTTCCATCAACTGGTTCTTTTTCATTATTCACCCCTATCAGGTAAAACTAAAATTTTAGTTGATAGATCATAGATCTACTTTTCTTTGCCTTGACACTGCTTCTATTCACACTTGTTTATTTTTGCAGTTTTGCCAACAACCCTGCCTTGTGTGGTCCTGGCACCACAAAACCTTGTCCCGGTGCTCCCCCCTTTTCCCCACCTCCTCCATATAACCCTCCAACTCCAGTGCAATCACCAGGTGATTTAATCAGATTCACTGCTCTTAAGTCCGTGCAAATATTTGAATCCAATAGGATTTATGCTTAATGTTCTTCGTAGATGTAACATCCTAACAAGGTTATTAAGTCGTAAAGTCGAGTCGAGTCGTGATGCTACCGATTTGGAGATTAGTCGGGACTAATCCCGACTAGTCGTCGACTACTCTACTACTACTTGCTTGTTGCTTCTACTACTAATTGCCTTTTACCATTGGGTTCCCTCACCTGGCGGCGTCGCGGGGAGTAGGGGAGCCGAGTTTTGATTGCATTTGTATGTCCTCTTCCCCTCTCTTGTAATATATGTCCTCTCCCGATGGCGTCACTGACACTAGGCCAATTAGACATTTGACTCACACTGGCTGATTAGTCGTGGCTAGTCGCCGACTAGTCGGCAAGTCGAACGACTAGCGCAGCTAGTCGAGTCGACGGCACTAGTCGGTGCTTGTGTGCCGACTTGTCGACTAATCGACGATTAGTCGCGACTAGTCGCGCGACTTAATAACAGAGCATCCTAATTGGGATGAGTGTACTTGCGGAAACAATCAAATGCAACAGAAACTGGAGTGTGGCGATCACTATCTATATTGAATGTATTTTTAAGGTTAAAGCTTAACAGAAGCTGGATTTTTTTTTCTGAAAATCAAATAAAATGTTAAATTTTAAGAATGGATCGTAGGTTTACAATTTCGCAATTCTTGCTCTATGCTGCACTATTAGGCTGTGACTGATAGGTCTGCACTGTTGTTTACACTGTACTATAATTCTTGCCAGAATTGACCTGGGAGTCTACAGGGCCTGTCACCCCATTGGAACCATGACAAAACTATTCATATGGTGCAGCTGCACTAAGTCGATCCGCACATCCTCTTTTTCTCAGTTTTCTTCCCCTCCTGTCTTGGTACAGTGATATGACAGGTTCCCATAGCCACATTTTTGTGTTGGCAGCGACGGCCAAATTTGCATACTGTAGAACTTTTGGCCCATTCTTAAAATGTAACTAGTAAAATTATTTGGGAATGTTTGGAAGAGTTTTTTTTTGGCGTACAACATAGGTCCTTTTGGATCCTTTTATCCTTCTGAGTTCTGAGTATGTTATAAGGATGCAATGACCTATTTTCTGGCTTGGTTCTCTGATTTGTTGTCATCTGATTCCAGATTGTTGCTTAGAAACACCACTTTTTTCGTCAGTGACATGTGGTACACTGGTTACTTGTACCAGTATGGAGTGTACGATGTTGCTGCTGACTTCTTGTTTTGTACAGGAAGTAGTTCCTCTAGTACTGGAGCAATTGCTGGTGGGGTGGCTGCTGGTGCAGCCTTGCTATTTGCTGTTCCTGCAATTGGTTTTGCATGGTGGCGGCGCAGGAAACCACAAGAGCATTTCTTTGATGTACCTGGTAAGCATTCAGCGGAAGAAGGAAAATTGCTTGGAGGCTAACATTGAGTCAACTTAGTCTAAGATTTCTTGTTTTGGGTACAGCTGAGGAGGATCCAGAGGTCCATCTTGGCCAGCTTAAAAGGTTCTCACTTCGAGAACTTCAAGTTGCAACGGATAGCTTCAGCAATAAGAACATTCTTGGAAGAGGTGGATTTGGCAAAGTCTACAAAGGAAGACTAGCGGATGGTTCATTAGTAGCTGTAAAGAGATTAAAGGAGGAGAGAACACCTGGTGGGGAATTACAGTTTCAAACAGAAGTTGAGATGATTAGTATGGCTGTACATAGAAACCTATTGCGTCTTCGTGGATTCTGTATGACACCGACAGAAAGGTTGCTTGTTTATCCTTACATGGCTAATGGAAGTGTTGCATCACGTTTAAGAGGTACTCTGCCTTATTTCCCCCAGTCTTACAGCCTTTCCTTTCTATCTTCCAGATTGTTGCACTTCTCTACTACAATGTCGAACTACTATAAAGAATTTATTAATTGTGTTTTATTTTGTAGAACGGCCACCATCTGAACCTCCACTCGATTGGCAAACGAGAAGAAGGATTGCATTGGGTTCTGCCAGGGGCCTGTCCTATTTACATGATCATTGTGATCCAAAGATTATCCATCGCGATGTCAAAGCTGCAAATATTTTATTAGATGAAGACTTTGAAGCTGTAGTGGGAGATTTTGGTTTGGCCAAACTAATGGATTACAAGGATACCCATGTAACAACTGCTGTGCGTGGAACAATTGGGCATATCGCTCCGGAATATCTTTCAACAGGAAAATCCTCTGAGAAAACTGATGTATTCGGTTATGGAATTATGCTTTTGGAGCTTATCACAGGACAACGTGCCTTTGATCTTGCTCGCCTTGCCAACGATGATGATGTCATGCTTCTTGATTGGGTAGTTGACTAGTGTCATTCCCTCAGTTAAAATTGCAGTTGAGATATTCATGCCTTTTTGCATCTCGGTATTGTGCTGGAGTTGGATACTAACTTTTTCTATATGACTGTCAAAAATCTGTTCATCCAACGAATTTCACTTTTGTAGGGTCTAAGAAAGAACATATCCTTTTTTTTATTTGTTATGTTATTACAGCCAAACTAAGCATATGGTAGAGCAGCATGTCCCTGAACATTCTTCCATTTGTCTTAGTTGATTTAGTGTCTTTTGATAAAAAAACCTATTTTTACTGGCAAGTTAATAGTGAGTTTCTGTGCTTTGTGCAGGTGATAGGATTACTCAAGGAGAAGAGGCTGCAGATGTTGGTTGATCCAGATCTACAGAACAACTATATTGATGTTGAGGTGGAGTCGCTGATCCAGGTCGCGCTCCTTTGCACACAGAGCTCCCCCATGGACCGGCCTAAGATGTCGGAAGTGGTGAGGATGCTCGAAGGCGATGGTCTTGCCGAAAGATGGGAGGAGTGGCAAAGGTAGAAGTAGTACGGCAGGAGGAAGAGCTGGGCCTGCCTCAAAACCCGGAGTGGATTGTCGACTCAACCTACAATCTCCACGCGGTTGAGCTTTCAGGGCCAAGGTGATGATGGCGCACTTGTGACCTGCTGCTAATTCTTGTATGGTGTAAGAGTAAGAGCAATGCGTATTAATCATCCTAGTTAAATCCCCATTTGTTCATATCAATCAATGGGCAAAAATGTAGTCAGCCACGATTTGTTTTGATGTATAATGCCTCCCTTTATGCGTTGCCATGGACATCCATACGCCATAAACAGCAGAGCTCGAGGAACTAGTGTCCTGAGCAGCTGCGCCAAGGTCCCTGCATGTTTAGCATGACAAGGAAGGTAGGGGCGAGGTGCTGTGGCTATTTGCTGAGTCCGCGACAATTGTACTGACGTCTAACTATTTTGTACCAAATGGAAGGATGGAAGAACTTGCCAAATCATTCTGTATGCCTCCCCTCCTTTGGAAGGTTCAGATATAGCTGCCCTATCTGTCTACTTCGTCTTATTTGGACACTCGAATGTTGATCGTTCTATCTGATTCGTTGTGTTTTGATTGAGCTTCGCTGATGGTTGGAATTGCGTTTACGGCTACTGAAAGGAGGGGCTCTCAGTTCTGAATCGAATATTTTCCCCGAATTTTTTTTTTGTAAATAATCTATTTTTTAATCGAAATTGCAGAAATATACCAATGCAAATTTCTTTTACAGGAGTGACCTTCAGTCGTTGAACCGTTGGATAATTAGAACCTGTCACGCGACATGGAGGCTATCTATGGGTCATTAGGCGACAATTACAGTCGTCAAGCGGTCAAGCGATTGTAATTCCAGTCGTCCAACCGTTCGGCGACTGAACACGTATATAAATCGGCCTCCAGCTGAGCCCTCGACTATTTCCATCGCAACGCCGCGCCATGAAGAGAGAAAGGAGAAGGGAAAGAAAGAAAACAAAAGGAGAGGGAAGCAAAAGAGAGGAGGAAAGGGAGAGAAATGAGAAGTTTCGCTACTTGTGTGAGGTAATTTTTTTTGTATATTGTAGTCAATAATTTTTTGTATGGAGTAAATAGTTTGTTTAGTGTGTAATTCGTATACATAGAAAATCATAGTTGTATAAAAGAATAGTATAACTTCTGTATGAAGTAAATAATCATAGTAAATATAGTCATTGTAGTTATAGAAAATTAGCATCCATAAAAATTTATAGTCGTACAAAATTAGCATATATAGAGAATTATAGTTGTAAAAAAATTAGCATATGTAGCAAATTAAAATCCGTAGAAAATTATAGTTGTAGAAAATATAGTGAATATTACGTACGAAATAAGCATCCGTAGAAAATTGTAGTTGTTCAAAATTTAGTCAATACCTCTGTATGAAGTAAATAGTTCGCTTTGTGGAAAATATTATTACGTAACATTTATGATTAATTACGAATGAATGTAATGTCGTTCGAACATTAAAAATTCACGCGTACCGTTAGAACTGGTACATTGGCATTTAAATCAGTATGTCATGTAAATTGTCGAAACTCATTAGAAATTATTTACAGTAGGAAAGAGCTTGAGCAGCGAGAGAAGAACGACATCGATGCGCGTGGGAGCCGATAGGGAGTTGATGCTTATTGGGTCGGAGGAAAGGGAGCAGTGTCGGTGCGAACGATGATGTGTTATGCTATGAGGGTAGTGTAGTTGGTCATGATAGGCGAACGGTCGTAGGAATGTAAATTACAGTACGACAATACTTCTATAATCTGTGATGCAAATTGATTAGTTAGAACATTGAAAATATTTATAGGCAGACATCAGTAATGCCGATACCCACTACATTGAAAGTGCATTACGGTGTGGGCACCGTTCGTGAAGGTCCGAACAGTGTTGATTTGAGCAGTTTTGCGCAAGCCACTATGGTACACCCGAATGACGAGAATGCTTAAATCACAGATGTGATGCCCTGGTTCACTCATAGCTTCTCCTTGGACCCTAAGATGTGCAGCACTGTCATACAAGGGCTTTAGAGCTAGTCTCCCATAGACATTAGATGTGAGTTGAGAATATTTATATGCACTGTTGCGTGGAAGGGGTTTGTGCAAGGCTATCGGTGCCAAGGATACGAGTGCGTGCTACTTGCGCAACCATGCCCAATGTAAGTTGTACAAGGCCGTGCCGACAGCTATCATCCGGGTGATGCAAGCAGCTCAGGTGCCTAACATATTGGTCAAGAGGAGGACCTGGAGGCCAGTGTCACAGTGGTTGCAGAGGAAGTTGCTCGTGACCGGCCAATGCGGTACATGGACGAGAGGAAGAAGGGTCACGATATGGTGACCCTACCGGACATGCCGATGAAGAGGGGCATATGTAGTACATAGTGCATTAAATAGAGAACGATGACTGGTTGGCCTAGGCTAAAGAGGAAGCTGTACAGGAGGACAACAGGGATAGTTCTGATGAGGACAAAGCTCCCATCCCGCAGGAATGGAACCGATTTAATGGTGAGGGTGTTGCTGCGCATGACGAGCATGAATTGCCATGGAAGTATTATGTCATAGATGTTCGGTTGCATTCAATGTTTACTGACAAGGCATTGTTGCAGGATTCCATCAAGTTGTGGGCTCTATCCATGCAGCGGACTTTTTGGGTTATGAAATTTAGCCAGGAGCAGTACACTGTGAAGTGCGAGCAGGCCGGTTGTCCTTGGAGGGTGCACGCACGTAGACCGAAGTATGAGACACACTGGATTGTCTCGAAGGTGGGGCCGCACTCCTACATTCTCAACAGTGTTTTATCGAAGTATCATAACCGAACGTTTGCTTTTATAGCCAATTTGATGTACATAGAGATAGTGGAGTAGAAGAACATCGAGGCCACGCACACCATGGTGGCCATCGAGAAGAAATTCAAGTATAAGATTAGCTACGAGAAGGCGTGGCGTGCAAAGCATAAGGCTTTGGAAAAACGACTCAGGTCTTTCGAGGTGGTGTACGATAACCTTTCTCATATGCTTCAGGTGCTGTAGGACAGGAACTCGGGCACACACAATACTGTGAAGGACAAGCCATCTACAAGGCCGCTATATTTTGCGGTGTGGCAGAGGGCCTTTTTAGCCTTCGGTGCTTGCATCGATGCATTCAGACATATGCTTCTCGTGATCTCAGTTGATGGGACCATTTTGATTGGCAAATACAAGGGCCAGATCCTTACGGCCATTGGCGTTGACCGCAACAATCAAATTCTGCCCCTGGCCATCGCATTCATGGAAAGTGAGAATTATGACAGTTGGTTGTGGTTCCTTCGACAAGTGAGGGTTGGAGTTGTCGGTGCTCATCCTGGTATGTGCGTAATCCATGATTACCACGTCGGGATAGTGAAGGCCATAAGAAAACTTCAGGAAGACCCCCGAGGAGCCATTTCCTTGGCCGAATATGAGGAACAGATGGTGCATTCGTCACCTGGGGGCCAACTTCTTCAAGAAGTTCCCGAAGCAACCGTTGATAAGCTGTTCAAGAGGCTGGCTATGCAGAACCAGAAGTGAAAATTTGATGCTTTATGGGTGTTGTTGGATGAGCACAACAGGAAACATGTCGACGAGAGGAATAAGGGACTGGCCATGCCTAGGGCGGCACAACCCGAATGCCTCACAACATTGGCTGAGCCTGACGCAATTGGTCCGAGGATGAGGAACTCGTGGAACATCAAGTGATTCTCGTAGTGGATCGAGGTCGAGCCATTGGAGAAGTGGTCCCTGCTGCACGGCACGGACAGTGCTAGGTACGACATAATGACGGCTAACCTTGCCGATGTGTACAACTGGGTTCTCAGGGGCCTTCTCAGCCCCTCGTCGCCATCGTAGAAGGTGTTCTGTATAGCACAATCGGCTATTTCAGAGAGAGGCATGCAAATACCGCACTCCAAGTAGGCAACACACAAACATCATACTCCTCGAGAATTACGACATATATGGAGGCGAAGACAGAAAAAGCCCAATTGCACACGATGCAATTGATGGGTAATAGGGAGCATCGTTTTGATATGATCCTCCGGGATAGAGCCGAATTTGGGATTGTTTGTTCTCTTGTCGTCCACGAGGTATGTCTTAGAGATCATGTAAACGAACCTAGCTGCTCGTGCAACAAGCCAAAGCTATTACACAAGACACTCTCTCATGTCCTCGCCGCATGTGGGATTGTGGAAATTGATCCTTGGAACTTCTTGTCTGAGTATTTCTTCAAGAAGAGGGTGATGTAGGCATGATGTGGCGAGCTTAGGGGGTTCAGGATTGTGGAAAACTTTGCCACATTGGATATTGTAGAGAGGACCTGGATTCCGGATGTTGACATGCTGAAGGATAGGAAGGGTCGTGACAGTCGTCGTAGACACGAATGATATGGACGACGCAAAGCCACGTACGGGTAGACGCGTGGGCGCTGCTGATCGTCGAGGGCATAGCTAGACGATGCAAGGCACCTACTGATGAGTAGGCAGATCAGTATGGTTTCCGCAACTAGTTGTTGGAGTGTGCAAAGTGTTTTCAAGACTACAATACATTGTACCTTGTAATCTGTACTTTGTTAGTTAACACATTTGATGTACGTAGTGTCATAGTAATTGTATTATACGTTGCATGTATCGTTTGTACAACTGCTGTGGTATTCCCCCTTTTCAGTATTGTTTGAAGTATTGTGCTGGTAGCGTAGTATTATTTCGTCTGTTTATTTACAAGTTATATTTACTATTGCTTTACATTCGATGTTTTTTGTTCCGTGTAAATGCAAACTTGAAGTCATTTTGCATGTATGGCTTGTGAAGTTCATAGATCTAACTGGCCTTACGGCCTCCTGGATGAGCACGTTGACTGGCTGCATTGCGCGTCGCACCGTGTCCCGCCTCTTGGGAGCGCAAAGGAGGCAACTGACTTGGGTGTGGTCCGCACGCGCACACCTCGAGTGGCCTGGAGGCTAGACCCATGCTGGACAGCCAGGTTTGCACTCCGGCGATGTTGTCTTCTCACCATACGTAGTTTGTGTACTGACCTTTTTTTTGCTTCGTAGGCTGAGCGATGCCGGAAAACTACCTCTTGCCCGAATGGTGCAGGCCATAGACGAGGATGGTCTGTCACTAGCTACTGGTGGGGACGATGGTGTGGAGTGGTCACGACGCTTCCCATTCGACCGCTCCCTATCGATAGCTTTGGTGGACCAGTGGCGGCCGGAGACGCACACTTACCACTTCCCATTCGGGGAGATGGCCCCCTACTCTGCAGGACATCTTGCTGCTGCTCGGCCTTCCTATCACAGGAGCTGCTGCCCTCCTACCAGAGGCCCTAGTTGGCTGGCGCGTGGACCTACTGGCCAGGTTCCAGGGAGACCTTTCGTCTGGGGTAGCTTTGCGCAGTGGCAAGACCAGACGGGGTAGATTTCCACAATAACAAGACTAGTCGGGGCAGTTTTACGTAGTGACAAGACCAGACGGGCCAGCTTTACAAAGTGACAAGACCAAAGGATGCAGCTTTGTGCAGTGGCAAGACCAGACGAGATAGCTTTGCACAGTGACAAGATCAGACGGGCCATCTTTGCGCAGTGAAGAGACCAAAGGTTGCGGCTTCGCGTAGTGATAAGACTAGATGGACTAGCTTTGCGTAGTGACAAGACCAAAGGGTGCAGCTTTGAGTAGTAACAAGACCAGACGTGGTAGCTTTGCGCAGTGACAAAACCAGATAGGGCAGCTTTGCGCAGTGATGAGACCAAAGGATGTAGCTTTACACAGTGAGAAGCCCAGATGGGGCAGCTTTTTGCCAGGAACGTTTCGAAAAGACAGGGCATCACTCTACCTCGCAGGCTTCTCACATGAAAATAACCACACCATGCCAACCATTTGCCTTATAAAAGGAGGTGAAAGAGATTTGGGAGAGAACACTACACAACCAAACCCAACACTACACCAGAGCTTGCTTCACCACGTCGGGATGGATAAGAGGCAGAAGAAGTAATGGGAAGATGATGAAGCAATAGGAGGAGGTCCGCAAACTAGCAAGGTCTGTTGTGACCTGAGACGAACAAGCAAGGGCTACAACGGCCTAGGCCAAACAACTGGAGTGTGCCAGGAGGTCAGCTCCCCGCAAGGTCGCCCCCCGTAGCAGCAACCCCATCTTGAACGTTCCAACCAAGTGTTCGCCACAACACCCGCCCGAGGGAGACGTCGCCCCTCTGTTGGTGCAGGGATGTAAGATCGAGAAGGCCAACTAGAGGGGGGTGAATAGGCGGTCTTAAATTTTTTTTTCAATTAATACCAATTTAAAGACCTATTCTATTTGTTTAAACCAAGTATACAATGCGGAAGCTAAAATTATTTTGGTTTAGCACAAATAGCGTTTAGATCAAATAAGTTCACCTAAGTGCACCAACGCCTTAAGGTTATGTCAAGGTTTGCAATCCTAGGATAACAAGCAATCAATTTAATTCTATGTATATAAATTGCTTGAATATAAATTGAGCATAAGGAAACAAACCACAATTGACACGGTCTCTTTTTACTGTAGTGTTCGGAGACTTGTCGGTCTCCCCTAGTACACTTTGAGGTTAGCCCAAACGAATTGGACCGGCTCCACGAATTAAGCCAAAACATCTCAATCCACTAGTGGTAGCTTTTTTTCGCTTTGGGTAGGTGAGCTCTAACCTTCACAACTTTGTCAGGTCTTTTCACAACCTTCTTTGAGAAGATCACCACGCACGATGCCTCCAACGGTGTTTAGGAGTTGGCAAACTCAGAGTAATAAGTCAAGCTTATTGCTTGACTCTCACCAAGTGCAACGAATGCACAAGCTCAAGTGGATACAAAATCCACCTCTAGATGCAACACCGGGTGCAAACGGATCGGATTCGGACGGATATTGCTGTTACCATATCCTAACCCATATTTTTTTCGGATTCGGTACCAATCGGATTCGGTGCCGGATCGGTCGGGATTAACCCGAGCCGTTTGCACCCCTACTTGTTTGTAAGGAATGCATGCAGTATAACAAATGGAGTAGGAGGACGTATTGTCAAGAACTTGATGTTACTACTTAATAGATGATGTGGAAGATTTTATTTTACCATTGCAAAAGAAATTGAAACGTCAAATAGTAGCACTAACCTGAAATCAAACTTGAAAACGTATCGGATTCGGGACGGATATTGCTGTTACCATATCCTAACCCATATTTTTTCTCCGGATTCGGTATTAATCGGATTCGGTACCAATCAGATTCGGTGCCGGATCGGTCGGGATTAACCCGACCCGTTTGCACCCCTAAACACATGCAACTAGAAATCTCTCTTCTTGCTCATAAGGTGCAACACATGCACAATTGAGAGGAGAAGATCACACTAGTTCAAGAGAGTGAAATGGAGTGCCAAAGAGCTTACTCCAACCGGCCACAAGGGAGTATTTATACCCACACCTCGAAACTAGCCGTTGGAGACAAAAATCAAGATTTCGGAACTACCGCCATTATAGGAGCGATATTTCTGTTTTCCATCATAACGGCTAGAAAAATAGCCGTTATTCAGCCATTTGTGGAACTACCGCAGTTATAAAGGTGGTATTTCTGTTTTTCGAAACTATCGCAGTTATAAGGGCGGTACTTTCGTTTTTGGTTTTTCAGCACAGATGACATTCGGAAAAATGGTCATAACTTTTGACTCCGATGTCGGAATTGAGTGATCTTAGACTCTATGAAAAGATTATTTAGAGGGATATACAAATCATCTATTTGCATGATCTCAAACACATTAAATCAATGCATAAATCACAAGACATCCAAAAAGTCAATACCATGGTCTAATGTCAAAGGAAATAGCAACAAACAATCTTAGACCATGCCAAGTGATAATGCATGATCTCTAACTTTTGCAAAACACATTTGTAAACTTAGATCATGCTACAAGGAGTAGGTACATGGACTTCAACCTTTTGCAAAACACATTTGCAAAGTATAGTCACATATTATAAGGATTAGATGCATGAGCCTCAATTATTTGCAAAACACATCCGCAAATAATGGTATCATACCACGGAGAGCTAGAGCAAGCGGCAATAAGCCATCAACACATGATAAGACTCAAGCTACTAGGAAAGACCCCTCTTAATAGTACGACAAAGCTATACTAGCAATCTGATCTTGCAACCAAACATCAAGACCGGTAAAAGACTAGAAATACATCCTTAACCCTAGCTAATTATACCTTTGCCTTAAGCATCATTTTGAAGTTTGATGACGTACATCTTCACTTCAAGTTCGGGTTATTGTCTTCTCTTGACTTGATGATCAACTCATGACGCGGTAGTTCCGCTTGTCTCGAGGGCCAAATCTTGGCGCTCCCTAGAAAAAATGTACCGCCCCATAAATCCGAAACTTCCAAGGTCCGGTAGTACCGCTCAGGAGTTGTGGTCATACCGCACTGCGGTAGTTCTGCTGTTCAAACTCCGGTACTACCGTTTTTTAGAGAAACAGAAGAGCTTCAAAGGAACTCTCTGGAAAAAATGTACCGCCAACTAAAGGTCGGTACTTCTGAGTTGCGGTACTACCGCACATACCGCTCAGTCATATCGCACTGCGGTAGTACCACCAATTACACACCAGTACTACCGATTATCTTGACAATGCATAGTTGGATTTAGAATTTAAATTCAAATGCATGTATGACCTTTGTCTCGAGCCATGTCGATCTTCTGGTCAACCTTAGCATACATCTTCAAGTCGTCAAGCAAAATCTGAGACTAAACCTTTCAAACACTTGATAATCATATTAGTTCCATACATAGATAATTGAGTATAAAGCAATATGAGTCAATGTGAGTATATATAGACTATACCAGTTTTATATACTTAAAGGATATGTTTCGAAATAGAGATCCCAATATATGTGGAAAAAGAAACATGAATCAATACTAATAAAACCACAAGACATAGAGTGAACTCTCCCTAAATGTATGCATACAAAAATGTGTAATAAAAACATATGCACATATTTAAATTAGACTTTTTGTGGAGTTCAACTTATATATTGGATCTTAGGAATACATCAAGATATAAGAATATAATGTTGAATGCATACCTCTATGATTTTCACCTTTTCATTCAAATGAGACTAAACAATAACATATTTAACAAAAGAGTTAGTCACACATTTAGACTTGTCAATAATGAGTTAGGCTCATATTTAGATTTGTCATTAATCGAGTTAGTCTTATATTTATATTTGTCATTAATCACCAAAATCAATCTAATTGGAGGTTGAACTTACAAGGGACTCATGCAAAAATTTCAAGTCTAAGCAACGGCTCAGCCTGGCATGCGTTACTGGTAGCCGTCGGGACACGAGCAGCTATCGGCAGCCGGTAAGGACCAGTTACAGTGTGTTTTCCCTACTATTTATCTTTTAAAGTATGCACTAACAACCTCTCCTGTCTGCCCACAGTCCCCGGAACCGCTATGTGGCTACTGCAAGTGGATTGACCTAGAGATCCACCCACATGACCAGTGGGTTCTCGACTTCGACAAGTGAGATGTCAAAAGGGCCTGCAAGATCCGGGAGGAGGAGCGCCGCAACGACGAGCAAACCGAGCGTATACGTCGGGAGACGAAATCTCATCTCGAGGCGTGCACATGCAGGGAACGCGAGGCTCGCGAGAGAGAGCACGAGAAAAAGATGGAAATGGCGGCCAAGGCCAAAGAGGTCATCGAGGAGTTCAATGCCGAGCTCGCAAGGAAGAGAAAATGGCCTCAATCCACACACTAGTCCCCGAAGGTCGAATTTATTTCAATTTCAAAAAGGCACATATGTATGGTAGGAGTACTTCGGTTTATTGCATCGTGCATGATGTTCTTTCTTATGCATGTAACTAAACTCTGTGCGCCGTGTTATGTCCAACTTTATTATGAAATCTATTTTAATTCACAAAAGCACTTATCCTCGTCTTTTCCCATTCAATTCTTCCGCGTAGGAATGCATCCAACACATGAGAAAACAAGTTCTCCTCTATGTACGAATTCCCGGTTGCGTAATAGTATCACTTACCTTCGTACTTACCAACATTGCTATCCCAATCGTTCTCAAATAATATTTCACAAATTTTCTTGCACTACAACAACATACAACGATCGCAAACTGTTATTGCCAATCTAACATATTTTCTACCATTTATAATTTACGAAAATCACAAATGGATCAACCGACATTGTCTCCCATTTTTTTTTCCAAAAAATACAATCAATACACAAAATTTAATAAATGTTACCTACCTATAATAATTATCATTTACCCCATGCACGATCAGGGGTCTAGTTGCAAAAATGGGTGAGTTTCAGTGGCCCAACAGAACTGCAGTTGCTCGACGGTTGGACAATAGGTCTCAGTAGCCTGATCGTTCGGCGACTACTATTATATCGTCCAACAGCCCACGGATAGCCTCCATGTCGCGTGGTAAAAAAATTTTGCGCGGGTATATTTCTGTAATTTCGATGAAAAATTGAATTGTTTACAAATAAAATTATATCTTCCCCACGGTGACCAAACCCTTCCTGCGCCTGAACGTTGTGATGCGGAATGTTCGTTTCCAGTCCTGTATCGTTAGAATGCCGAGTGCAGAGGCCGTGCGCAAGCTCACGCCGTTTGGCGATTTTGGAGCCGTCGGGTTGGTCCTTAGGTGGCTAATCTTAGAGCTTCCTAGAAACAAATATTGGCTCCTGATGGAGTGGCTCTTCATCTTACCGATCGCAATAGATCAAAGTAATAGATCAAAGTAATACAATGTTGATTTCTGACTAACAGCACTAAAAAACACAACGCTACACCATTGGTAGTTTCTCCTGGGACCTGTTCTTTTTTTAGTGCGGCTTATTACTTTTAAATTGTTTGTGTGAGAGATTACAGAGTAACAGAAACTCATGTGTGGTTTTTGCCGATATAAATAAAGTCGGTATAATATGTACTTCAGTTAACTAGTAGACTCTATCTTAAAAAGATACTCTGTTTAAAAACTAGTTACTATAGAAAAGTCGAAAAATAATTTTTAAAAGTCAAAAAAAAAACAAGGTCTAGATTGGATACATGGCTAATTTTGGATCAAAGTATTAGCGTTGATTTCTGCAGTATCAACTCTAGGAAACACAATGCTATGGTTGATCATTATTTTTTCAGATGAGATTGTGCATGTATTGTAGACATATTCTTATTATATTAATAATCTTTTAGGTCCCAAAAACCCCATAGTTCACATAAATGACACCGTAGTTATTTTTTAAAAATTTAGTCTTCAGACAGCTATTTTTGCAAATCTATCTTTCTCCGTGGATCTACCAGCTAGGAAAGCTCGGCAGGTAGCAGGTTATTGTGCATATTTAATTAACGCTAATTATATTTAATTAACACCAATCGTAATTAATTAGCGCTAATCATCGCTTATTTAAGGCCTCATGATTGCTGTGGCACGTGGGTGGCTTGCAAGTGATCTGACGAGTTAGGGGAGCTCGGTTTTTTTCCTAGCCTATCGAGCTCGGATAAAAAAAAAGCTAAATTTATAAAAAATAGGTATTTAAAGATTAAATTTGAAAAAAAAAATAACTAGGATGGCGTTTATATGAACCGTTCAAGCACAAGGAGGTTTTGCTCCTTCGCCCATCGACCACCCCATGCTCCTCCCCGGCCTCCTCCGCCGGGCCCACCCGCCGTGCCACCCTCCCTCCGCCGCCTCTCGCGCCTCCTCGACCGCTACGGCTTCGTGCCGCCCGCCTCCCTGACCCCCCCCGCAAGAAATCCCCACGCCACCTCCAAGAAGCGCCGGCCCAAGAAGCCCCCCTACCGCCCGCCGTCCTCGCTGGACCGTGGCGGCCGCCCACTCCGACCTCCCCTTCGACTTCCGCTTCAGCTACACCGAGAGCACCCCGGACGCCAGGCCCATCGGGCTCCGCGAGCCCAAGTACTCGCCCTTCGGCCCCGGCCGCCTCGACCGCCCCTGGACCGGCCTCTGCGCGCCCGCCGTCGACACCACGCTCCGCGACGTCGACGCTGAGGACCCCGCCCCCGCCGCCGAGAGGTACCTGGAGGAGGCCCGCCGTCGCGAGCGCGAGCGCGTGCTCGGCGAGCCGCTCACCCCTGCGGAGCGCGCGTTCTTGGTGGAGAAGTGCCAGAAGAACCGCACCAAGCGTCAGATCAATCTCGGTAAATTCCGTGTTGGGTTGGAGCAAGAATTGTGACTACATTCAAACTGTGATGATCATGGTTGTGATTCAGTTGGTTGATGTTTCTGTAGGGAGAGATGGGCTCACTCATAACATGCTAAATGATATCCACAATCACTGGAAGAACGGCCAGGCGGTCAGGGTGAAATGCCTCGGCGTGCCGACGATTGATATGCAAAATGTATGCCATCAGCTTGAGGTAGCTTCATCTCCCCAGTCTCTGAGAAACAAGAATACTACCTCTTTACTTGCATGGACTGTATGAATATTGGTGTGCATTTTAGGAGCTCTTATTTGATGTCACTTGTTTTGATATTACTGTACAGTAGAAGCATGATTAATACTACTTCTTTTCCAGGATAAAACTGGTGGCCTTATCATCCACAGGCATGGTGGTCAGTTGGTACTGTACAGGGGGAGGCATTATAATCCAAAGAAAAGACCTATTATTCCATTGATGTTGTGGAAGCCAGCCGAGCCTGTCTACCCGAGGTTAATTAAAACAACAATAGAAGGGCTCACAGTAGAGGAGACGAAGGAAATGAGGAAGAAGGGCTTACATGTTCCTGTTCTGACGAAGCTTGGTAATCCTGTCCCCCCTTTTTCGCTTAGACATATGTATGGTGAAGATAGGACTAACCAACCACGCCATTTCACAGCCAAGAATGGATATTATGCTAGTCTTGTGCCGATGGTTCGAGATGCTTTTTTGACTGATGAGCTAGTTCGAATAGATTGTAAAGGATTGCCGAAAAGTGATTATCGGAAGATTGGAGTCAAGCTCAGGGTGAGTTTATCATATAGGCTTATATTAAAATATTTATTTGATTTCAAGATGAGCTGTAACAGAATGCATTTCCCTCCCCTACATTTTGCTGTAGGACGTTGTTCCCTGCATTCTTGTCTCTTTTGACAAGGAGCAAATTATTGTTTGGAGGGGAAAGGACTATGATGGAAGCATAGAAGATAATATGCAGCAGTTGTTCCCTACAGTTCTTGAATCAGAAGAGAGTGCAGCAGTGAAGAATGAGAATGGTGATCAGGAACAGACATCAAGTGATTGGTCTTCTGATGAGTGTTCTGAGATGAGTAGTGATTGGTCTTCTGGTGAGTGTTCTGAGATCAGGAGCTCTGGTGAAGTGTCAGATGACAAGTCGGTCATTTCTGAGATAGAATCTCCTTAGATCAATGAGATAATCCGGAACACAGTTCACGTAGTTGGCAAACTGTCACCATGTGTTCACAAAGTTGGTTGGCATGTCATCAGACACTGCCAGCTTGTGTATTCTCTATCCATGATAATTGTCTTCTATCACCAGTTAATTTATAGCCCGATTTTTTAATCATCCATGACTAGTTTTGGGCAATTGTATTTTATTTATTTCCATAGATTAACAAGGGTTACTTAGGATAGAATACTCACATCAAGCAATTGTAGCTCGAGGCTCCAGCAGTCAGAGGACCAGAATGTTGATCTTATTTTACTGACCACTGATAGAGTGTTACGGTGGAGCGCTGGACATATTATACGGACCTCATTTGACTTTACACGAGAAAATCATGTAAAGCCTAATGAACAATGATTAAACAATGCTATCCAATCTTTTCTGGCCCTGGAGATCCTCTTGAATCTTTTTCTGTTCCACTGTCAACTGAATTGTTTGGCCTTTCCCTTCTTTTGGGCTTTTTAGTTAGGAAACTGGAAAAGGGTGGCGCGTTGTTTCACTTGCGGGACTATTCTTGTAGTTACAATCAAGAAGAGGGAATATTTCACTGGAGAGTTATCACATGTTCTGACCAAAATTGTTCCCCAAATGGACCATTCAAGGTGAGATATTAGAAGAAACTGAACCATCCTTCTTTTCTTCCCATGGATGGTTCAGTTCCCTCTAATCCTTGCTTTAAACGGCACGTGTATTCCTAGCTAATCTGTTCATTATCTGTAGACTGCAGCCATCAGGCAATCGACTGAAGGTGAGATATTGGAGGAAATCAAGTTGATCAGCGATCATATTTGCCCATCTGTTGCAGATTCTGATCAATCAGTTTGCTTTCCTCCCAACTCCCACTTTCAGTGCCTGACAAGCACCTCAAAGCTAGCTAGAACAGTACAGCGTGGGAACAAGAAAACTATCTACTCAGATGCTACCTACATTGAACTGTGAGCTGTTGCTCTACAACTCGACCAAAATTTATAGCTATCTTGGGAAGGAGATAGTATCCTTCGGAGTTCAGCAGCAGCATCCTTTTCTGTTACACCTGTTCTTCATGCCCATTGTGCTCTGTCCTGAACACTTCTAAAAGGCCGCATGACTTGGGTGCCCTGTACTATGTTCCAGTGTTCCTGTCACATGCAATTGATCAGGCTTCAGTTCACTTCGCCATGATCTTTTTCTCTCAGGAGATTGAACAGTACTACTTAAGTTCCGGTCAATCAGTAGCTGCTTCTATCTGTGATTTTATGATTCTGGGAAACTCATGACAAATCCGTATGCGCCATATGCCCAAGTATCAGGGTGAACTTTTGCCTCTACACATGTGATGTAAGGGTCTAAATGAAGCAGCTTTGTAAAACTAAGGATCTGATTAACATTGCTAACAATAAAAGAAAGGAATAGGTCTACTTTATTTCTTGAACTCTTACGATAGTCTAAGGGTGGGTTCTTTTAGGCTGATGGCTTATAGCTTAAATGTTTGAATTTTGACTATTCGTGAGAGGCATTACACAGAGGAAAGCAGTCGTATGCGATTTTGGCCGGTATAGCTGAACTCAATATACTTTTTACTATAATTTTTCTATTAATCATATCTTAAAAAACACACTGTTTAAAAACTAGTTACCGTAGACATTGTAAGCATAAGCTAACTTTAAGCCCAAAAGAACCCGGCCTAAGTTTTTCAACCTTAAATTGCAAAATTGGATATTCAGCACCCTTCAACTATCAAAATCGGGTATTTTATCCCATGAGGCTGATGGAAAGTGGTTTTAGCTGACGTGGCTCCAACGTGGTAGTGGTATATTGACACGTGAGTTGGTTTTGGGATGACATGTAGTCAACAAAATCATCAAACAAATAAAAAAAATATGGTGGGATCCATATGTCATGCTCTAGGCTCTAGCCTGATCATTAAAATCAGCCAAATAGGGGATGCATGGCTCGGTTCTGGGCGAGCTTGTCGCTAGCGATGGGGCAGCAACAGCGAACGACGGCAGCCAAAATGGAATGCTGGGGGCATGGCGAGCCCAAGGGAGGCCATGGGCGTGGGGAGGCGGCCCAGGGCGGTCGGTGCGGTCATGCAGCAGTGATAGCTTGCGACGACAAGGAAAGGGACCTCTAGCAACAGGAAGGCAAGCACCTGGTAGAACGCGACGCAACAAACTTGAAGGTGAGGTAAAAGGACGATAGAAGCTCACTAGAGGTGACTAATCTTAGCGGCGAAGACGCTTGGCTGGTGTTGGGGAAGACATGCTCGATCTTCTCAACCACAACGTATCGACTCAATTCCTTGAGGTTTCTTGGTGCTCTTGCCCGAGAACACCGTGACGCGGTTGAAATCGATGAAGACGTGACAACGTGATGAGCGGTGAGCTCCTTCCGTTGGCTCTAATGGCAGCGAGGAACGGGCATGAAGAAGACAACCAAAAACCAGATCCAATCTACGGCCGTCAAGGCAACTCCAACCACCTTCGCCTAAGGGGTCACCATAGTTGGGCTCGCCTCTCCCGAGAACACACCATGCATTTGCCCTTTTGGCCGTAGCTTTGTCGGATCACCGTCCACAATTGCAAGCCACTATTCTTGAAGCCATCGAGGAGTGGGAGAGAGACAGGAAGAAGATAGGATTTGACACGTTTCGTGCGTGTTGTGGTCATCCGCCATCCATGGCTGCTCGTCGGAGTCACCGCCATCCATGGCTGCCACATGGGTTGGGAAGAGAAAGGAGGAAGAAGGGCATCTGGGTATGACATGTGGGCCAGTGACATTACAACACTAGCTCAGATCCACGTGGATGTCAGGTTGGCGCTAAACCGGGTTGGAATGGCCTCGAGAGGGTAAGTCCGGTTTTGACAATTTAGAGGTGTTGTCTACCCGGTTTTGTAGTTTAGACTATTGTAAGAGTTGAAGGGGTGAAATAAACTTATTCCAGAAAGAAATGATCAATGTACATCTAGTCATCCATGCTGTTTCGATCATGAGACGAACTCAAGGAGCTAAGTGACACTTCTAGAATAAGCATACTAACACAACACCTGTGCGTAAATTACTCTCTGAATGACAACAAACAGACTCGAGAAGAATACTTATTTAAGAGGCAGCGTATCATTTCCAACCAGATTCCCGAGTGACAAGGAACAATCTTTACTGAAATTCAGTTTTTATTTCCTGTAGAGGTGGGAAAAGTTTCAGAAATTTTGGTACAAGCAGCACAAATTTACAATTTACAGGCATTGAACAAGACTGTCTATCAACCTAGTAAAACTGCAGCAGCCTCCTTGATGTATCAACTCAGCATACACAGAATATTCCGGCAACAGCCAATACAAGAGGACCAAACAAGGCTAAAGACGCGATATTGCAGACACTTCACACTATGCTGAAGAACTATTTTGCCGACCACTAGTTTCCAACATCAAGGTTTTGATGAGAACAGGTTGGGATAGGAGAAATACGGATCGTCCTCCATCGATGGTGACCTCTGAGGCACATGAGAAGGTACATACCCCTGTGTTCCATTGGAAAAGGAGTCCTGGTGATCAAAAACTGGTTTCTGCATCAACTCAGTTTGATGATTGCTTTCCTTTTGGATACCATCACTATAGCTCTCATAAAACTTAGTATTCTTCTTCAGATCTGCAATGCGTAGTTGCGCAAGGTTTGCAGCAGCACGGGCCGCTGATGCAGCTCGTTCTGCTGTCTCAGCAGCAGTCTGGGCAGCAGACAGTACATCGTCCAAGTCTACATTTGCCCCACTATCAGTCGGAGAGATTGAGTATACCTGTTCTGGTTGTTTTGGGAACATATAATCAGCAGGAGGTGCTGGAGGTGGGGTCACCTCATCAATTTTCTTTGTGAACATTTCTGGCTCCATTTGCTTCACTTGAGGAGATGTAGGTGAGGGAATTGACTCATTTTTCTCCATTGAAGCAGTAGCAACAAATGGTGGTGGAGAGGCAAAAGGAATAAATTGTTTCTTTTCGTTTGGCAGAGCAGGCATACTTGGCTGAGCAAATGGTGCAGAAACCAGAGGTTCTGAACTTTTCAGCTCAGTCTTGAAAGCAGCATCAGCTGTTGGATTCTCTTCAAGTCAGTTGGGTCTGAGAATTCATGAGCAGCCGACTGGGAGCTTTGCACATGTGGACCAATATCTGGGGTTGATGGAGTATCAGAAGCTGGGCGAATTGCTGCTTTTGGGACTTCAGGCAAATCCAGTGACTCAAAGCCAGTATCAGATTCATAGTCTTCATTAGGTTGGTCCACAGCACTTGCAGCTATTGTTTCCTCATGTTTCTCCTTTGGAAGAGGAAGCGTAGAACCATTGAAGTAGGTTGGTCCATTCTAATGAAAGGATACATGTTATCATGTGAGATTCAAAACAATGAATAAACCATAGTTTCTGTATGTAAATATTTACCAAAAGATCTTCATGAGGTTTAAGAAATTCTGTCTCTGTGGCTGATGGATCCCAATCAATCTCATGCTCCTCAGCAATCTCCTTCAGCAGTTTCATCTTTGTATCAACAGGGGGCGGACGGATAGAAAGTAATTCAATTATCTGCAGGAGTATTGATTCCAGTCGTTTCAGAATCATTCTAATCGTTAAATAACATGATTAAAATACTTTCAATGGAAAGTGTCATATAACCTGCCGGTTGACGCCACAATCTGGCATAAGCTCTGTAGCTGCGCCAACAAACTCTTTTCCATATTTAGTCGCAAACATCATTTGGACTTGCATCAGTTCAGGCAGATCTGCACACCTTGGAGCAGCAAAACAGATGCTGGATATTGCCTCTTTGAGATCTATAGGACATTCCCTGAAACAGCCAAAGAAATTTCACAAGTCAGCCCCATTCATTTAGCAGCAAGCCTATGGAAACTGAATAACCAAATCATTTGAGTTCAAATAGAAACACCCTCAGTTTTTTAACTAATGGAATAGTTTCTTACGTAAGAGCTGGAATCAATATCTCCCACATTATTATTCAAGAGGATAAACTTCAACAAAGAATTGCAAAATGCATATTAAAAAGATCATTCAGCACCATCCAGGTAATTCAGACTAGGCAGGTGCAGACCTAAAAAACTACATTGTGCATGGGGAGCATGCAGATTGCAGAGGGTGCAACAACGTGTCCTTTCGCTCTATTGGATAAAGGACATAACAAACTGATGCTTAGGGGCATAGATCCTGACAGATATGCATCGTTTTGAAGTTTCAAGCAAACAAGTTGGCCTATTACAGAACAAACACTGCCATAATCTATTGTAGTGGTGAACTGACATTATGCACTTAAATTACATGTTTGACAAAATGAGCACTAGGGCAAATTTATGTATTATACAAATACCAAAGAAAGCCATGTTTTCAAAGTTAAATAATGGTGCGATTCATGACATGTCACATTCAACTGCAAATGCAACTGAGAACTAAACACCATGGTGATGCTGGCTAAAGTGATTGTCAAAAGGCAACTCACAGGTCATTAGTGGGCAAATGTAAGTCATCTAGCCACTAGAAACCCCAAGTGAGCCAAGTGAGCACTGGAGCTCCACAATACTCTGCCATGTCAAGGGGCAATCAAGCTAGATTTCGACATGCCTAGATGAGGTTGCAAGGCAATTGATCCGCAAAGTGATCATCTACGGTTACAGAATGAGTATAAGACGAGGGACGAACTTTTGCGCCTCGATGATGGGTAGGCGGACGGCGATGAGCTCGCAGAAGAGCTCAAGAATCTCCTGCGCGGCCATCATGTTCTCCTCCCGGATGATGTGCTCCACCTGCAACAGCAACACAGGACGAATAAATTAGCCCTCACCCGCAAATCCAAGAACCCAGTTCCACTCTAACGCAAGCAATCTCTACACGAATCTACGCACAAATCCATACCCTGATTCGCGCGGTGGCCTCCTGGCCCGCCTCGAGGAGCTTGGCGATGTCCCTCCGCATCTGGCGCAGCTGCAGCTCCCGCCGGTTCCGCAGCAGCTTTATCCGCGGGATCGACAGCTTCAGCAGCGTCTTGCTGTTCGCGCGGACCAAGAAACAACACAAACCGGATCAAATCAAAACCACCGCCTCCCCAAAAAGAATCGACCATATCAGAAACCAAGAACTCCCCCAAGATTCCAAGAAACCGTACCACTTGGCGCCGCGGAAGCCGCCGCCCTTGCTGAAGAACGCGTCCAGCATCGACATGCCGCCCCGATCGATCGGTGCAAGCAAAAGGGAAGTGGCTGCTTAATCGAGGGGTGATTACTAAGTGGGGATTTGGGCGTGGGATTTCGATCTAAATAGCGACGCCGAGAGGAAGAGGAAGAGGAGGGTTTGGTGATGAGGTGGAGCCGTGTGCGCGGCCGCGGCGACGTCGGCCGGTGTGCGCGTAGCCCACCTGCTCCACTACTGTAGGATCTGGTCCGTCCGTTCTGGACACGTGGACGGTGGATGGGCCCCCTTGGGGGTGGCCTAACGTTCTCTGTTTGTTTCCTGATGGCTTTGCCCGGGCGAGGCTTAAGCGAGGTCATTAGCTTTGCTTCGCTCGAAAGGAAACTTCAAGATTCCATCGCAAGGTCGGACGGTCAGCGTGAGCTGAGTACTTAGTAAGGAGTTCAGTACGAAAATAGGGTTGTAGCCACTTCTTTTTTTAGCTTGGTCCCAAATATCTGTTTTTCAAATCTAGTTCTTTTATGTAACTTTCGTGTGTAGTAAGCATTTACCGAGTTACAGTAGCTCGGTAGAACTACTATAGCTACTGAGCTACTGTAGCTCACATGCCGAGCTCTCCTAGCTCAGCAAACGTCTATCACGTAGTAAATACCTATCGTGTGTGATAGGTTGACAGAAGAGGCTAGATTTTAGGGCTAAATCTGGAAAAAAAAAGTGACATTTGTGTGCTCATTTTCTTTCCTTGAAGTGCATTGATTTTTGGAGAAAATTGCACCAAGGTTTTAAAACATGCACTTGCGATTTTTTTTGACCTTTTGGTGTTTAAACTCGGCCGGACCTGCTTGCAGGCGGAAAATTTCTAGAATCCATATAAGAATTGCACTGTTGTTTACAAAATTTCCGTGAAATTCTGGCTTTCCAAACGGGCCCATCGACCTTTGGAGTGCATCCAAAGTGCTGTGAGTCACGCACGTGTCCTCGGAATGTATTCGATCCCCCAACCAGAAAAACGGTGGCAAACACCCTATCTCAAAAAAATAAATAAAATAATAAAAGACAGTTCCTTATGCTAAACTGTGTTATCCCTCGAACACAGCTTTACCGACCGCAATGTTAGGCCTCACTGGAACAGAACAGTTCAGTAAACTACCTCAATACATCATCAGCACGCTGAACATGTCCTATGAACAAAACAGCATACTTTGGCATTCCTACATCCCTCAAGATCAAGTCATCTGAAGCTGTTCAGATCCTACTGAGACTCTTAATCATCCAATCCAATCTACGTACTAAGCTACTGGTATACATTACAACCCCAGGCAGTGCCAGTGACTCTTCAGTCTTCAGCTCTTCGCTGCTCTGCTCTGCTTCTAAAGCCAAAAAATGGGTGTGTGGTGGTGTGGGGAGTGGGGGGTACTGCCACTTCAAGCTGGAATGCTGGATGATCCTGGAGCTGCAGTCTCTGCTGGCCCAAACCCGCCATATGTCATCGACGAACAGAGCCTTGATTGCACCGGCGACATCTAATTTTGTGGCAGACAAACATGTGCATCTGGCCATGTATAGGACAAGAATGAGTGTGGAATCTATTTGCCGGCATACCAACTCTTTGCACACTTGGCATCGACAGCCAGGTCGACCTTCAGGATGTTGGTTCCATAGAAAGGCTTGGACATGCACTCTACCACGATGGCCTTGGCCATTTCGGCAGATTCTGTAGGCCCTTCCAGTATCACTTCATCGTGCACCTGAGAAATGAAGACACAAAATGAAAACAATGTTAAGTTTCACCTTGGGGATCAGAATGGAATAACTTGGAAGGAATAAGGGTGCAGTTATTAAATATAATGTAATAATTCTTGCTTTTTCCTTTCTTTAACAAATAAAGAAACCATGGAATTGGCTCTATCCGTCTGTGCAATTTTTAGTACAAGTACCACCTAACTACCTTGCTTTATAAACAGAAGAGAGATCCCTAGCAGTGGTCTTGTAACAAACCTGCAACAGGAGTCTCCAACCAAGCTCCTTAAGGCGAGCATTTCTTTCTATCTCAAGCATCGCACACATAGCAACATCTGCTGCACTGCCCTGTGGATTGGAGAATGGAGATACATTATTATGCATATTTCAAAACTAAATAATCAAGTTTGAGCATCATAGCCATTGGGCCATGATTAGTAGCATGTACCTGCACTGGTGCATTTATAGCAGCACGCTCAATGTGACCTCTTTGACCAGAACTTGCATGAGTCATGTTAGGAAAACGGCGTGATCGTCCGAGCAAAGTGTAAACTTCGCACTTTCCAAGTGCATGCTCTTTCTGCCTCTTTTGCCAAGCTGAAACTTCTTTTCTATCTCTATACCAGAGTTTGAGTGTATCCCTTGCCTCCTTAACAGAAACCTGCCAAGATGGTAAGCTATAACTCTGGAACTGATTGTAACACATTTTTAGAGAATTTGTGATACCATGTTGAGTACCAAAAAAAAGACAAAACACTACATAACAATATAAATGTCGACATCTCTCTAGCATGCATACTGGGCAGAAGAGTACAGGGGAGATGAGAAAAGTGCAACAAACCTAGCTGGTAACAATACTCACCGAAGCATACTTTAGGGTCAAATCTAAATGAAAATGATCGATTACTAATAAAGTAGTTTCCTGAACATACTTGATTGGCTTGTTGACCCAACTATCCTAGCTAGTTCAAAAATGCAGATGTAGGCTTGTAGCAATATAAGTTCATACCTTCCAATCCCGAGATAGCCCAACAGCAGTCTTTCCATATGCTATGGAGAAATTGAGCATTTTAGCTTTCCTCCTCTCAGCACCAAAAGCATCCTAAAATCAAAAGAAAGACATCAAATTTAATTTAACTCCATAACTATTATATCATATACTCTTACATAATTCTACCGAGCACAAAGCATCTAGCAAACCAACACTGTACATAGAGAAGATTCATGCCCAATTATTGATAAAAATTGGATGTAATTTCTCTGTGAAAGTACAAAGAAATGTGAGGTCCTAACATGTAATGCGTGACAAAAAAGTTGGGTACCGAAGATGTGAGACCTAAAATATTTAGTGAAAAATGGTGTTTGAAGCGTGCGCGCGCACACACAATAAACTTATGTCCTGTTTGGTTTGAGGAATGGCTCATGCTAGAATAAGTGCATCCGTCTTGATGGAACAATGACACTCCACAACTTTGTGTAGTGGAGTGGGGCTATCCAACAAATTTTGTGGAACGACACCATTCCACAAGCGCCATAACATTCATGAGTTCACAAATACAAATGTACACCAATAATGTATTCCTCAAATCATTTACCAAAAAAAGTAAGAAGTTGTTTGAGTGAACTACAAACTAAGGAAATTATAATTGCATCAAAGTGCAATCAACAAATATGACCAAATAATATTCGCAAACAATTTAAATGAAATGAAGCATAACTTTCAAGGAATATGCTGCTATCAAAAGATTAGTGACACTAAAGTACCTTCAACAACGGCACTGGAGGCTTCTCTTGACCTGGTTGAGGATGCCATTCAAGAAGCACTTTCTTTTCTTCAACAGCATCACGAATATGCTGGTACATATTCATGGCTGTCCTAGAATGGAAGTCACCACCAGCCTTGAAAGCATCCAACATGCTTTTACAATTAGTAAGATGGGCCAAGATCCTCAGCTCCAGCTACACGAAAACATGCCTTTTCATCAGGATGAAATTGCCCAGGCAATCCCAGGACACAAAATTTTTGAGAACCAGTTAGTATACCTGGCCATAATCAGCGACAATAAGAGATTTTCCTGGAGCTGCAATGAAAGCTTGGCGAATCTTATATCGATCCTTTTCAAGAGCAGGTTGATTCTGCAAGGGAGATATATCGAGTTTAAAAAAATTGTGTTGACACTAAGAATAAGATATTACTTCAAGTTAATTTAATGCCATGCCCCCACACAAGTTAATAGCTTAATATGGCACCATTTACTACATTTAAGCTTTCTCTCTAACTGTTAGAATTGAAGCATGTCATCTTCTGGACTAATATCAAATTTAGCAAGGGCCCAAATACTCCTGATTATGAAGCACATAATTGTCAATTATCCTGAAATAGTAGACAGGTCATTTACAAAATGAAGATTTCAAACGTGCAGCTCAATTTAACAAGGTTTGTTGAACAGTGCTGGGTTCCTTCCATCATTTATATCAGATTTCTATGCAGCATTTCATTTAGATTGCCACTAGTGAATGCTGAAGTTTGAATCAGTCATCAGCACCTCTGCTTCATGAAATTTGTACCATATGCAACTTAGTCCCTAATTAATTTGCAAAGTCTCCTTTCCATCGGGAGGGCAGATGTCTGAAAGAACACATAAATATGCTCCGGAAAACATGCATACAGCCATGCAGATTACACGTTCATCTGTGATAAGGGCCTCTTTGAAACAGCAGCTTTAGTACCCACTCAAAACAAGCACATCAGTGAGCAAAAGTTGTCAATGCTAATTTGCATATTTTTCTTCTTGAATGAACTAATACCTATAACCTATCACTTGTTTGTCTTTAACTCCTTTTCTTGTATAATAGTATACCATGTGCTTGATAACAACCAAGAAGTGAGCTATGGTCTTTTTCTGAAAGATACTGATTTAAGATTCCAACATAAATGCAAAAGGCACATACCTGTAAATTTGGTGTTCGTGCTGACAAGCGCCCTGTTTCAGTATTGATATTTAATGAACAGTGAATGCGCCCCTCCTTACATGATATATGATCTCCCTATCATGGATAAAAGAGTGTTAAGACTCACAACACTTGGTGACACTTACCAGTTGAATGTAATTAGCTGAGCCTAACTTGTATGCCCAACTGCAGTCTACTTGAGTAAGATCAGCTGGCTAACCTGCAAGGGAAGAATGAAGTTGGATATCAACGAGTCGATAGAGCAGATTTCACAAAGAGCTGCAATGGCATGGCATGCTTCCATTCCCTTCTTTCCTCCACTAAACGCTTCATATGCAGTTCCGTATGAGGATGTGTCTTCAATATCCTGCTCGAGAAGTTCTAAACCGCTGCTATCCTCATCATGCTCTTGGTCATCATCTGTTGTATAAATATGATCCATGGGTATTTTACCAGCCAAAGTTTTCAATGCATCCCCGCTGACTGAAGGCCAGCCACTTGGGGTGAACATGTCCATTTTCAGATCTTCCACAATACTGCAAAGTTTGATTGTGCGAAACTTGGGAGTCTTCTTGCCCCCTGTGGCTACATTTTCATCATTTGGCACTTTAAATGTTTTACTTTGTGGCCAAGTTTCACCAGGTTTATGTCTGCTACAAAGATTAGAAAAGTTAACAGTGCTAGGAATTATACACAAGCAATGGCTAGCACCTAGCAGGTATAAAGGCAAAGTAAGATTTGGTTTCCTTTTTAGGAACTATACAAAAGCAATGAATAGCAAACAGGTACAAAAGAAAGATGTATGCAGTATTTCAGTTTACTTTTTTCCTAGGAATTAAATTATACACAAAATGACTGGCAGGCAGAAAAGGCAAAGGAAGATTCAGTTTCCTTTCCCCTCTTGTTGATATGAAGAATTACAGATGCTCAGACAACTAAATAAAGACCAATTACCATCTGATTTAGGCCCTGCATATCACTGTGTATATGAATTGCAATTAATGTGCTTTAACCAAAACCACAGCCAAAATCAGTAACATCCTTTCGCAAAGATCCTAAAAATGATAGAAACTCTGGAAGATATCGTAGCACAAAGCCACAAAGTATAAGGAAATCAAGAAGACCTTCAAAGTTCAAACTTTAAAGAAGAGTGTACAAGGTGGTGACAATACCTATTTTCAATGCCACCAAAGAAAAGTTGACGAATTTGAGTATCACTATTCACATTCATGTACTTGGCATCAGGACAATATTTAGATGCCCATTTCCGAAACTTATCTGCAGCCAATTTTTGTTCAGCAACAGCAACTTTCTCGATCTCCGAAAGGTAAGCACGGTCGACAAGCATTCCCTCTGTTTCCATCTCCACAAGAAGGGCACCAAAGGGACGCCAATACTCTTCATAGAAATCGTACATTGTTCCTCTAGGACAACCATCAAAAATCCATTCCTTTGCTTCAAGCTTGCTTTTCAAGCTTTCATAAAGCCTCCATGTACTCATTGAATCCAGTGAAGAATAACAAATCCACATCTCTCTGTCTTCCCTTTGCAACTTTTCGACTGGCCCAATAGATATGATTTTCCCTTCAGATCCATCTTTCCTTACCTTATTCCTACCAAAGATGGTTTTCATTGATGTCTTTCCAATTTTAGGTAAATCCTTTGGAACATCACTCATGACTCTATGATCATTTGTAAGTCCTTGGAGTGAATACCCACCATCAGTTCTCCTGGAAGAATCCCAGAGGCGTGCAAGATGCATGGTATCAGCATGAAACCCAGCAACTTTGATTCCATAGTTCTCAATGACATGCTTATCAAAACTATAGTTATGCCAAACCTACATAATGAAGACAAAAAACGGATGATCACTTTAGACGACTCAAGAAAAACAAAGCTTACGATAGCTGATGTCTCATGATCAATCTGTACTCTGTAGTTCTTTCTAAATTCACAGTTCCAAGATAACAGCTTGTAGGCTGCAATGCGAAGCAAATTTGGGAAGAAGCAAATCAATCAGGCTAGAATGAAACAATCAAACAAATAAAGATACAATACCACGAGCAAGAAAAGGGTCTGTGCTGCCTAAGCTCTTAAGTTTGAGGTAGCCCAGTGACATTATCATTCATGGTTTGGGTTTTGGAAGGAAGCCAAGTAGTATATCGCTTGGTTCTTTTGGCAGGTAGCCAGGTAGGATTTTGCTGTATGAAAGCCTGCAACTTTATCGTGTGGAGCATCATGTCAAATGCATAAGTATAAAAACAATGCAGTACATCCAGTCTAATTCAAGAGTAGTTCACAACAGTAAATAAGCAATGCCATTAGAATTGGATGTTTGTCGAAGTAAGACCTATTCCAGAAGAAGTAACACAACTACCGAAGTAAAGGAGGAGGCACAAGGAAACGTTATACTTCCGTGTTTCATCCAACACACAAAAGGAGAAAAATAGCCAGTGATAAGTTACTCCAGGATAAATAAGGAGGAATAAAATTGCACCTTCTTGATAGATGGGTCTTCAAAGAAAGGAGCAAACTCCATCAGGACATCCCTTCCACCATCTAGCACATCCACCCAAATGCAAATTTTGCCATTTCCAAAATCAGCATGTGCATCACAATTTCCTGAATAGATGCTAAAGCATACTACTTCTCCATGATCAACTGGTGTCTCTTCTTTGACATCAATATTTGCTACCTGCATAAGATTGTACTATCTTAAATTATAACATTTTTAGCTCAGTATGCAATATGCAATAAAATTCCAAGTACTCCCGAGCAAAGCTTGCTATCCCAGCAGTAGATTATGAGCACATTAGCCCATGCAACTAAGAGAAGTGGATGCAGACTATAAAGTTTTTCAACATTCTTCATGACATTCGGCAAGATTATACCACTGTCTATCGTGGGTGCTGAAAATCATAAGGAAGGAACATGGACCAAACAAGACAGCCAAACGCCTGAGGTCAGCAAAGAATGAAAGGACACTTGAGGACCAAACAGCTGTCGTCCATCAGAAATAAACTTCTTGCGATAGCTATGAAAAGGGGGCAAAAATTAGATGTAATACATGGACACCTCCAGGGGCGGAACCAGCCCAAGCCCTGGGCTGGATCAGGTGCTCTTGGGCCGACTCTTAGGCTAACTCTGTTTTTTTTGTGATTTTTCATGAATTTTACATGTGCTTTGGTTGCCAGGCCTCGGACTACAGCCCAGGTAGCTCGAGGTCTGGTTCCGCCACTGGACACCTCACAGAGTCACAGTAATGAGACATTCTTCAGCTAAACCTAACACTGATTACCCAATCGATTATTTTGATTGTATGAAATAAATGGTAGAGGATAAGGATGAACAGCATAACCATGCTAGAGAAGGCAAAATACTTTAGGCAGGGTTTTTATGAAATACCTCTGTGTCGCATGCATGAACAAAGTTTTTGTACTTTGTAGTAAGCAGTTGAACAACACTCCTAGCTGTCTCAATATTGTCAACAACCAAAACTTTGTCATAGATGCTAGCAAGCGCCTCCCGTGTGTTTTTTGACTCGTTGGGCAAGGATGTTTTAGCTGGAAAAGATGGTTTCACCTTTTTAGCTATGATTTTGTGCTCATTTTCATCATAGCCATCATTAGCCTTGTCATCAACCCCAAAAGTTACCTCTGTATTAGGGATATTAGGCAGTGGAGCCTCCACCGATGAACAATCATGCCAAGGAATCTGCAACTTCGAGCCACTAGGCATGCTCAATGGTTTGATGTCATTATTAACAATACTGATTGGGGTTGACACAGTGTGGGCAGACTGATTTATCACACTATGCTTAGCCAAATCTGTATTTGCATGTCTATTTACAATTGAATTAGATGACACTCTTTCTCTTAGACTATACAGGGAAGGATAGTTTGAACTCCTGTGATCTTCCAAGGGTTCATGATGTAGATTTCCAGCCCGTAGAGGAGTGGTGCCATTATAGATGCTATTTCTGAGGTTGTTGGTGGCTCTGAGATAAAGCAGCTTCTTGCCCTCATCCACCCATTCTTGTACACTACTTCGCACATTTAAGTTGGCATAAAATCCAAGCTTGAAAGTGCCGCTTTCTCTAATTCCCATGCCTGAACTATTAGAATAGTCTTGCCTATTAGCCAGAACAATTGCCAAAGTTAGAAAGCACCAAAGCAATGTGAAATTTCTAAATATGAGAAACAAGGCAAAAGGCAATTATTTCAATTAGTGCCAACTGAAGTGAGCTATGCTGACCGCTGAGCAGGGGCGGACCTAACGTGGGACATGGGGGTTCAGTTGAACCCCCAAAAATATGGAAAAATAAACTGCTACTGGTACTCCACAACGCAGCAAGCAAATCCACCACAAACTCCATTGGACTGGACTATCCATCCCAGAAAGGAAGATTTGGGTGAGATTGCTCACGGAAAAGAAAAGATCCTCGGGACAAAGCTCACTTAAACAATCCAAGCAAGCTAGGGTTTCCTTACCAGCGAAAGAAGAGATCAATCCGGCAGAGCGGAGGACGACGACGACGCCTACGAGAGAAGAGTTCCTTCGCTTCGAGGGTTAGACAGACGGCGAAGCAATAGCCGCCGTCGCGACGAGATATGGAGAAGAGTTAGGAAGAGGACGGGCTGGAGACGAGAGGGGTTTGGGATCGGGCCGCGAGGATTGCGGATTTGGGGGGAGGAGGAGGAGGGAGGAGGATAGAAATCTTTGACAATGGCCTGTCTCTTGTGCTGGATATCGGAAATCTATTTTAGGGTTCGTGTGGAAAAAAAGGAGAGACTGATTAAGGCCATATATCATATATGTTACTTGTGCTGGCCACTGCCTCGCTCGGCCTTGGTTACCGGATTCGTCAGCTTCATCTCGTGCACGCACGCGTGGTCCGGTACACCTCCTTTGTTGGCGAAAAAGCGTGAGCGATCGCACGAAAATCGGTGTCAATCAACGGTAGAAAAGGAGAGTAGCAACGCCAGGAAAAAGGCAGGAAAAGAGTGAAAGATATGGTGGCTTTCTCGTTTCTCGTTTGGGTAATAATTTAATTTTCTCTGATGGTTGTTAATTTAATTAGATATTAGAGTTAAGATGAGAGAGGAAGTAGCAAGTATTCGTTAGAAAAAAACTAACATATCGGTTAATCTACTATATTGTTCTTCTATAATTTTGGATATTGTATGAGAGTAATTTAGGAATGCCATCTACTAGATAATTGTAGAGAAATTCGATAGCTTTCTGTACAATATTTATTTATGTTGATCGGATAAATAGATTTTAAGCTATGAATTTTGTAATCATGCTCTCTGGTAAATTTATCATTTTCTAATAGCATATATCAATCTGTCGATTAAAATTACTAGATGGAACAATTTGGATGATTTATCAACATGAAAGATGTAGATAATTAAGGATTCTAGAGATCTCATGAACATGATTTTTCAACGAGTAGGACGAAGTTATGAATCTTGGAAGATTCTTTGTCCGGGACCGGTTGCTTGTGGTTTGGTGGATGTAAATAAGTACATATGGTCGGGATTTGTGATACTGATCAAATGTTTTAAGATGTATCTCTCAAAATATACTCCCTTCAGTTACAAATACTTACCATTTTGGACATCGACACGGTATCCAAAATATAACTTTGACCACTAAGTTGTATTCTAATATGTTTGTAAAACCCAATAAAATTATAATATTATAAAAGTACATTTCAAGATAAATATATACATATGATTTTCTTGTATTCAATGTAAATTTATAAAAAATATATCGATAGTTAAAGTTTCAAAAGTTTGACTACAAACATCTCAAAACGACATGTATTTGTGACTAAAGGAAGTATTTATTTAATTAATACTCAATTCAGAAAAAATGTGATTATCAAAGTGCAATACTAGCTTATTTTATCAAGCACATGCACTCAACTACTTTATCATAAATGATAGAGATATTTTTCCTCAAAAGGGTCCAATTAAAATATTTGAAAATCTTTCTAAAATCCAGATATTTTCTTAGAAATATCTAGATATTTGAGATGTTTTATTCAAGGAATTTGATGGTGCCAATTGTCATAAATCTAGTGGTCATAAGAAGTTATATAATCCTTTCAATCCAAAATATACATCATTTGGGAGAGTTGGTTTTGGTTTATAAATATTTATATTTTATTTTTGGAAGCAATATGCTCGTCAAAATGCCCATGTTAATTATTAGTCTTAGAGAGAGGTAAATCATAAATAGAGATAACATATGTCAAAAACAAAAACATGTACTACTTTTTTTTCTATGTGTGTGAAAAAACACCATTTTATACGCTAACACGGAAAATAAGAAAAGAGAAATGGGTTAAAGTTAAAATCTATTTAAAAACAAAGTGTACACTTGTGTTGTCAACTAAAGTTGTAATAGTTTTACTATAAAAAGTTGTAATTATACTGTCACCAAATAAAGTGTTAGTATTAGTTTATTATTTTAAATTTTTTAGTGTTATTGACTTTTAATAGACTTAGAAATATGACTTTTATCTTCAGTTTTTATAAACCAATATAAGTATATATTAAAAAATGTAACACAATGTAATTAGCGAACACCCATTCATAAAATCCTAAATCCGCCATTGCCGCTGAGACAAGCTTTGGTGGACTACTATTACCAGATAATGCACAGATTTGTACGAAGAATCATAGGAATATAGAACGTGACACAGTGTTTCCTTGCCTAACATAGCGAATGTTAATTGCCACAAACCCACAACCTCAAATGAATAAGTTGATAAAGACTATATGTACAAATCCAAAGAACAGATGTATGGCATCCTAGCACAATCTTACTCACCGTGATAGCAAACATGCAAAACACATATCCACCTAGCCATTAACCAAGACATCACCCTCTGCGCCTTGAATAGCACCTACTTTAATTTTTCAACACAATTAAGCACTGCCCAACAGCCTCCTATTTCATTAATTTCATTCCCTTTATTGAAAGGAGCATTTCAACAACCAAACCATCACCACAAGCAACCAAGAAAGTTAACAAAACATAGAAGATAAAAATTCTGATTCGGTGCCACGGCGACTACCTTCTTCCGCCGGCGAAGGCTGGGGAAGACGAGCGGCGGCAGCGGAAGGGCGATGAGAGCCACGGCGGCGACGAGCCCGGGCACCGCCGGAGCTGCGCGGGCGCCGACGCCGCCACCGCCATGGACCCCACGAACCGCCTCAGCTTGGACCCAACTCGTCTCCCTCCTCCTCCTACTACACCACCACCGCCTCCGCAACCGAAGCCGCAGGGCGCCGTGTTGCTTGATGCACAAAAGCAGGAGGCGGCGGCGCGACGCGAGGTGAGCGGAGCTAGGAGGAGTGGAGAGGGGGGAGAGGAGAAGGCGAGACAGGGTTTGGGGAGACAGGGGAACGAGGGTTTAGCGGCAGGAGGGTTCGGCGGATTCCGTCACCGTGCCTTGCTAGGCCGTGTTTCTACTAGTCCTGTCCAATGGGCCGGGCCAGGCCAAGCCAGCACGGTATCATCCGATTTGGATACAGCCTATCTAGGCACGGTAAAAAAAAGAGCTGTATCCTGCCGGTCTATGGGTGGAGGTATGAGCTTAGACACGATCCATAATTGTATCATGCCAGTAAAGGTACGCTTAGGGTTTAACGGGCGTGCCGATATGGTTAGCGTGTTAAATCGAGAAATAAAGAAAAAATCAGAAAATAATAAAAATATAAAAAATTATAGATATTGTTAATCATCAAGATAATTATTTTTAAGGACAAAATGAGCTTTATTAACTTGTTAAATTACATGAGATGGTTGCCTCGTTAAAAACTTTACCAAGTAAAAACTCAATTTAAGATGTAACTTTGACTGCTACTTTGTATAGCTTTACACTAAAATATACTGGTAAAATTATAATATTACAAAAATATTTTTAACGACAAATCTAATGATATAACTTTTGTATAGCTAGTCTAGATAGTTTAAAATCTATTAGCGGTCAAACTTTAAAAAATTCGATAGCACGGATTTTAGAAAGTCAAGTAAAAAAACGAAGGAAGTATTTTCTTTTATTATTTTATATTTATTAAGAAAGGTTCATATGTTAGGTAGGACCTATGGACAGATACGATGGTCTACACAGTGTAATGGACATTATTTGCTGGATATTATTATTTAAGGTTTATTTGCCGGCCAATTGAATGATTAATTCAATAGTTAACTAAAATATGGGATTGGTTGCTTAATCGATTTCTTTAATATTCTTAGTTGAGGACGTTCTTAAGTGGATGATAGGTTACACTACTAGTTGCTAATAAACAACTAATTTTAGTTAGGACCCTAATTACTCATGACTCGTGGTTGACAATTAATTAATCCTAGAGTTTACGTGCACTTGGATGAGTTGCAACTCTTCTATTAGCCTGGATACTACAAGATTGTTGACACCAATTTTGTCCAAAATTTTTACGGTACATTACCTTCCAAGATTTTTTGCATACCGTATATATTACATTTGAGTGGCGAATTTTTACGGTATTTTTGTAGGGCAAGTGAAAAGTTTATGTCAAATTTTCAGCACATGTGCTCACTCGAATAGGATAATACGGCCGGATGACGTACGCAAAGCTCAAGTCCACCTTCCAGGATTTTTTGTGTGTGCTACATATTACAATCGAGTGACGCATTTTTACGGCATATTTGTGGTGCAAGTGAAAGTCTCGTGTTTAATTTTCAGCTCATTCGAAGAACATATGCTCACTTATATAAATTGATATAGCCGGACGGCGTACACAAAAGCAATACTAGAGAAAAGAAAATTATAGAGAAAAGAGATATTTTGCCGCACATGTCACTTTAAAAAAATGTATAGCAGCCCCAGTCAGCATAAATGCGCACATAAAATGGTTGGCATGCATTATTAATTAGCTAATTGATTAGCTTCCCTAAAAAGAAAGTTAATTGATTAATCAATGCGCGTGATAAAAAATGGCGCATGACTGCATGCGTGCAAGAATTAAACCTCTTCTCAAGAAAGAATTATTTTGGCCCCACTGTACAGCCACTGTATACGTAGAAATGCAAAGTTATAAAAAAATGAAAGGTAGCCATGAATTAGGAGCTTTAACTACCCATCGTGTGCATGCATGCATGAATCCCTTGAGCGTGTGCATGCATACATGAATTAGGAGGATCTAATCGCAGCCGCTAAGCCCACGTCCAGCAGCACGTTACGCCCACATATTTGCATGCTTGTGCGTGTGTGGCTTGAAGGTAGAGGCTTCGGTAGCAATAGCAAAAAAAATTAGGAAAAAAAATCAAAGTGAGAAGTTACCATAACTTCTCTTCATAAACCACTCCTTATTTTTGCTCTATAAATAGGAGGTAATGGTATAGAAAAGGAGAATTTTTTGGAGAAGGAAAGGGAGAAGACGTTGGCTATTTGGAGAGAGAGAAATTATAGAGAAATAGAGAGAGCTTTTAGAGAGGGAGGGCTACACAAGCAAAGGTGAAATTTTTGCTCTTCTTCTCTCTCTCTCCCTTTTGCCCTTAGGTTCGGCCATTACGGTACAAATCAAAGTGCTTCATTTTTTCTTTTTCTTCTTTTATGCTTTTGCCCCCTTGGTTCGGTCCCGTTAGATGGATACGAACCCGAAGAACGAGTGCTTGATCTCTCGTCTCTAATTATTTTTCATTTGAATTTTTCTAATCATTTTGATTTCTCTAAGTTATTTTCTAATTGGAAAAAAAGAATTAGACATTGACATGTGGGCCATGAATAGTGCTTGGGCCACTATCATATATGAGAGAGACGCGCAGAGTGAAACAGAGGCAGAGAGGGGAGACAGAGCTGAATGGGGGAAAGCAGGGAAGGCGGCGGCACATGACTAAGGCAGGCTTGCCGGTAGCGAGGTGACCTCGACGAACCTACAACGAGCTCAAAAATGTGTCGCCAGAGGAAGGGTGACCCATGGCTCAGGGCGTCGTAGAGGCAGGTGGCGACGACGCATGGTGGCCAAAGCTGGGTGTTGAACAAGGCGACAACACCAGTGGGAAGGAAGAGGAAAAATAGTGTACGGATGAGCTTCAGAGGGTTAAGGGAGCTCACCAGTGCGGTCAGTGGTGGTGGGGAGGAGTTGTCATGGGTTGGCGGCATGAGCCAGCGATGGCGCGGTGAGGTCATCGACGTCGACTCGCTGGAAGAAGGGAGTCAAGGAACCGACACTAATAAATCATTTAGTTCACCAATTGCACCGCTTACAACTTTTGTTTATTAACCTCATGTTATTTTTGAATTTTAGATTCCAAGGAGAAGATAGCATCACTTATTGATGAGTTGGCTTTGGAGCTAGATAATAAAGAATGTGCTACTACAAACATAAATGAGGAGGTTTGATAATTCTACAAATAAAAATACAAAAACAAATTTAAGTTGTTTTATCTATTTTACACCTCAAAACTTATATGGTCAGTGATGATTGAATTGGCTATCCTTTGCTATGTCTTTGCTGTCAACTGATTAAATTGGCTATCATTTACTGTCGACCGATTAAATTGACTATCCTCTGACATGTATAATGCATCATGTTAATGGCCTTGATGTTATGTCTCCAGAAACTTGTTATATATACACTGTTACTGCTTCTCTAGTTTGATGGTTATTTACTTCCAATGACATACTGACAGTGAGTAGAACCGAACCATATACTTATCTAGTTATACTGTCTACTATACAAGTATTAATTTTGGGTTTCTATTCTTTATTCAATAATTTTGGGTTCCAATTGATAATTTATTGTAGGACGAGATAATGACCGAGGCTGAGCTCCACTGAAATATGGTTAGAGATAGCTCGTTGTTGGCTTTTTGCTAGATAAGATCTGCATTGTGAACTTATCATGTGATGTAAATGTAATGAACTTAAATGAACTAGTAATGTACTTGACTACTTGACTATGAGAAATTCATACTTTTGAACCATGTTGCATGTAACTAGTTAGTTACTAGCCTACTACTTGTTTAACTAGCATATACTATTTACTTTTTACTTTGCTAACTAGAATTTACTAGTTGCTTAATTTGTCCTTGTCATCATGTGAAATTTGCTTTCGCGCATTATCCAACTAAATATTTATGACCGAGACTAACCGTATTCGGAGCGGCATGTATTCGCTCCATATTCGTGACCGAGAATACCCGCATTCGTATTCGTATCCGGCACCGTGTCCGACTCTGACTCCGACAAAAAAAATATGAAAAAGGGTACGGGATGAGCAATATCCGTCTATTTCCACTCCGTTTGCATCCCCACATACTCCTTCTAAAAGCTATTTCTTTCAGTCACTACTAATCATTTTCAGCCAAAAGTCATCAATCACAATCAAAAGCCATCAGTTACAGCCAATATGAATAAGCCCTAAGTAACATAGGAGTGATTCCAGAATGCTACACCATATGCCATTTTTCTAAACTTATTAAACCTGCTTGAAGTTGTTAATGCTCTCAAGGTTAAGCCCGGTGTACTTTTAATTTATTCCCCCCGGTCACAAAAGATTGACGTTTCAGATATGGACATGGTTCGAAACACAATTTTGATCACAAATTTCTATTATAATATATTTATAAACATAATAAAAATATCATAATATGAAAGTACTTTTTGAGACAAATATATACATATCATGTCATATGTCTAATTTAAAGATATTGACAGCCAAATTTAAGAAAGTTGAACTACTCGTATACCAGAGCATCACTCTTTGATGACGAAAAAATAAAGTTAGCAAGCATGGATATTGCTATATGTTGCATCCATGCATACGGTGTGCAGAGATGGATGACGACGAAGCTACAAGCAGTGAGAGTGACCCGGCAGACACCGCACTCTGCTGTTGCACGTAACTTCAGTGGAGCAGTCCTCACACAGATTATTAGTTTCTTGTTTGAAGATAAGAGCCAGCCCCATTGTGGCAGATTTCATTCATATATGCAAACTGTTTTGCAGCATGCAGTCTGCAGTTTCAGCCAGAATGAGATCACAGAGATTAATCGACCGGCCTCCTCTTCGTCGTGGATTACCGGAGCTAGTAGTACCCACAGCCCTCGGATCCTAGTTTTAAAGCAGTGTAGAATTCGATCGATCACCGCTAAGGGCAATGGGAAATGGTGCAATGTATGCGTTGTTCATTAAAATTAATTTCTCCCCAGAAGAATGACCGGATCCGTGGCGCAATGGTAGCGCGTCTGACTCCAGATCAGAAGGTTGCGTGTTCGATTCACGTCGGGTTCAATGCCCCCGATCCTAATCCGGATTCCATTTTTCCCCTGCTTTTCTAATTTTACCTTTTGTCCCAACAAATCAATTCTGCACCGCAAATCTGATTATCTCTGATCTGTCCGCCCAAAAGGGTAAAGTTGCAAATAACCCCTAGAAGTTAGTTAGCATTTGATTCCGGATTCCATTTTTCCCCTTCTTTTCTAATTTTACCTTTTGTCCCAACAAATCAATTCTGCACCGCAAATCTGATTATCTCTGATCTGTCCGCCCAAAAGGGTAAAATTGCAAATAACCCCTAAAAGTTAGTCAGCATTTGATTTACTCCCTACCATCGTCTTTCTAGCGTGATCCGTGAGGCTAAGTTGCATAGCTTGGATCTAGATAGGTGAGTAGATGAAGCATTGATGTTTGGTTTCTTCCTTGAGACAAGTCGTATTAAGACATGAATACGATAGACGAAGAAACAACTTAGACAACTAGAAGAGGAGCATGCTGAACAAGTGAAACAACTATGATCTCGTTCTTTTTAGCTTTCTAATATATTTTAACTTTTCTCAATAATCACTATTTATTAAACTAATAAATCATAATCAATAAATCAAAGCTAAAAGCTACAGCATAAAAAAATATGCCCTATATACTTGCTGGGCATATGCCAACAAAAGTACTTGTTAGGAGATAAATCAAATTCCGGCCGATTTTGGGGGGTTATTCGCAATTCTTCCAAAAAAATCCTCCCGTGATGCGCAATGCACAGTTCCATCGCTTTCCCACCTTCCTGAAAAAGCAAGGCCAGAAGCCATTAGCGGCGTAGCCATGGATTCAAGCAGCGCGGCGCAGACGGCAGCGCGCCGGAGCTCCGAGGACGAAGCGGCGGCCTTCTTCCGTGCCGCGCCACCCCTCCGCGATTGCGACTTCATCGCCACCAACCTCGCCGACTTCGTTGCCCGCCACTCCCGCCCCCGTTCCACCGGCAAGTAGCCCCAATTCCTGAATCCCCAACTCTAACCGAACCCACCACGATCTGCTCTATTCTGGTGGACAAAAATGATCGGATTTTGATGTGTGTATCAGTCGGCTGCGTTCTTGACCCGATCGTGTGGTGTAGGGAGCGGAGGGGGAGGGCCCATGGGGGTGGTCTGCGTCACCTCCGGCGGCACCACGGTGCCCCTGGAGCAGCGTTGCGTGCGGTACATCGACAATTTCAGCTCCGGCCAGCGAGGGGCCGCGTCCACCGAGTATACATATACTACTCGTCTTTTCCTTGTTACTTATCTGCTTGTTACAGTACTGTTCGTAGCAATCCAGTTCCTCGGTGAAATGCAGGTATTTTCTCAAGGCGGATTACGCTGTCATCTTCATCCATCGCCGGTGAGTCTTGTTAGTTTCAGATTTTTTTCTTGGTTGCTGTATTCACTTCAGGGATGCTAAAATTGTTAGAGTAATCCTGTGTGTGTCATGTGTCAGTTAGGAGTTTAGGAGTCAGTCAGTTTTCAGGGCATTTAGACTTCAGTTATCAGGGCATTTAGAGTTCAGTTTTCAGGGCATTTAGACTGAGTAATAAGATAGTTAGTCCTGCATGGATCATGCCTTAGTTTAGGCACCACTAGCATCATGTGTAAACGGCCACTTAGGCCTTATTTGCTATAAATAGAACAGGAAGAAGAAACAGAAAAGCTGCAGTTTGATCGCAGCACAAAAACCTGAGTTCAGTTTTCTATCAATTGGTATCAGAGCTTGCCTTAGCCCTGGGCAAATGTCTGCGCCTGTTCCCGGCGAGTCCCGCAGCCCACGTCGCCAGAACCACCGCCGTTCGCCTACGCCGCCTCCGAGATGACCGCGACGCCGTGAGCATGGTGGACGCGAAGTTGTCGTTGAGCGAGTGGTCAAGGAAGTCGGCAGTAGAAAGTACTCGACGCTTACGCGGACGAACTACGCCGAGTGGAGCCTCCTCATGAAGGTGATGCTGCAAGCTCGAGAGCTCTGGGACACGATCGAGTATGGCGCCACTAACTTCTAGGAAGATCGCATGGCATTGGAGGCCATCCTCCACGCCGTGCCCCCGGAGATGATGTCCGGTCTCGCCGTCAAGCGGACCGCGCAGGAGGCGTTGGAGGCAATCCAAGCCATGCACGTCGGGAGTGACCGCGTGCGAAAGGGCAAGGCGTAGCAACTGAGGAAGGAATTCGAGTCCATCTCATTCCGCGACGGGGAAAACGTCGACGACTTCGCGCTGTGCCTCACCAATCTCGTCACCAGCCACACTCGGAGAATCAATCGATGAATCAAAGGTAGTCGAGAAATTCTTACGTGTTGTGCCGCCCAAGTTCTCGCAGATCACGCTGTCGATCAAGACTCTGCTCGACATCTCCGAGCTGTCGTTGGAGGAAGTCACTGGGCGTCTGAAGGCGGTAGAAGACCACCTCGAGTCGCTGGAGCCGCCACAAGAGCCCGGCAAGCTCTACCTCACCTAGGAGCAGTGGATGGAGCGGATGAAAGATCGCCAGCAGGGCGAGGGCTCCACCAAGTCTGGCCGCGGTGGTGGCAGGCGGCGGCAGAGCTCCAGAGCGGACGGCGGTTGCGCGTCTTCCGCACAGACAATGGTGGCGAGTTCACGTCTCTGGAGTTCGCTGCCTATTGTGCTGACCAAGGAATGCAGCGCCACTTCTCGCGCCCACGCCCGCAATGTAACGACGTCGTCGGCAATGAATCGCACCGTGGTGTCCATGGCGCGCACGCTGCTAAAGCAGAGGGGCATGCCGGCCGAATTTTGGGGGGAGGCAGTGACTACGGCGGTGTTCCTCCTCAATCGATCCACCACCAAAAGCCTCGTTGGGAAAACGCCCTATAAGGCGTGGCACGGACACAAGCCAGCGGTCCAATTTCTCCGTACCTTCGGCTGCCTGGTGTACGTGAAGGAGCAGGGTAATCTCCGTAAGCTTGACGATCGTAGCACCCCTGTCGTCTTCATCGGCTACGAGGAGGGGATGAAGGCGTATCGCTTTCTGGACTCGATGATGCGGCGCGTGCGCATCGCCCGCGACGTCGTGTTCGACGAGGATCGCGGCTGGAATTGGGCGGCGGAGAACTGTGACGGCGCGCATCCCGCCAGCGACTTCACCATCGAGTATACCTTCGTCCATGTTGAGACTGCTGGGACTCCTGTGCCGAGTGACGAGGGAGACGAGCCTATCTAGCTGGCGCAGGGAGCTTGGATTTCTTCACCGCCAGCTCCAGCGTCGCCCACAGCAGCCATTCCAAGCACTCCGGCTACAACAACTCCCGTTTCGACCCTACCTGCGCCGGAATTCGTCTCACCGCCAGCGAACGACTCCGCCAGGCTCGACGCAACGCACGGCGACACACCGGTGTGGTACCGCACCATGGAAAATTTGATCAGGGGTGAAGCTGTGCCGCCGGGGTTCGCATTACGGGAGTTGGATGATGCTGAACTGCATTTGGCAAGTGCGGGCGAGCCATGCTCGTTTGCCGAGGCTGAACAAGACGAGGTGTGGCGCGCGGCCATGCGTGAGGAGATTGACGCTGTTGAACGGAACAAGGCATGGGAGCTCGTCAATCTGCCGCACGGCCACCGCTCGATCGGTCTCAAATGGGTCTTCAAGCTGAAGAAGAATGAGGCCGGTCCGCCGGTGTGGTGATCAAACACAAGGCACGACTTGTTGCGAGGGGTTTCATCCAAGAGTGGCATTGACTTTGACGAAGTGTTTGCTCCGTTGCGCATGGAGTCCATTCGGTTGTCGCTGCCGTTCTCGCCTGTGAGGGTGGCCTGTCCACCACATGGGTGTGAAATCCGCATTCCTCAACGGAGAACTGAAGGAGGTGTACGTGAAGCAGTCGCATGGGTTCATCGCCGCCGGAGAAGAAAGGAAGGTCCTGAGGCTGCGCAAAGCACTCTATGGCTTGCGCCAGGCGCCGCGGGCTTGGAATGCGAAAGCTCGACCACACACTCAAGAATCTTGGTTTCAAGCAGAGTGAACACAAGCATGCTGTCTACCGGCGCGGCCACACTGGCACGACCCTACTCGTCGGGGTCTATGTGGACGATCTGATCATTACCGGGTCATCCATGGAGGCGATGGAGGAATTCAAGGGCGAGATGAAGATCAAATTCCAGATGAGTGATGTTGGTTTGCTATCACTTTATCTCGGAATTGAAGTGCAGCAGGGCAACAACAGCATCAATCTTGGCCAGGCACACTACGCCGCACGGATTCTGAAATTAAGCGGCATGGAAGGTTGCAATCCAGCTCACACTCCGATGGAGGAGAGGCTCAAGCTCAGTCGAGACAGCACGGCTATGGAGGTAGACGCCACGGAGTATCGGCAAGATCGTCGGCGAGCCTCCGCTACCTCATCCACACGGCGGACACGGCTTCGCCGCTGGTTTTGTGAGTCGTTTTATGGAGCGGCCAACGGAGGAGCACATGGCAGCCATGAAGCGTATCTGCCGCTACGTTGCCGGCACAATCTACTACGGACTACACTATGGGCGGAAGGATGGAGAGGCGCGGCTGATCGGTTATAGCGACAACGACCATGCCGGCGACATTGACACAAGAAAGAGTACAAGCGGCACGCTGTTCTTCTTGGGTAACAGTCTGGTGAGTTGGCAATCACTCAAGCAAAGGGTGGTGGCACTGTCATCTTGTTAGGCGGAGTATGTAGCTGTCACTACTGCCGCGACGTAAGGACTTTGGTTAGCTTGGTTACTCGGTGAACTCCATGGGAGACAAAGCGAGATGGTCGAGCTGAAGGTGGATAGCAAGTCCGCTTTGGCGCTGAGCAAGAACCCGGTCTTCCACGAACGCAGCAAGCACATCGACCTTCGTTACCAAAGACCAACTCGCTGACATTTTAACAAAGGCACTTGGGTGAGTCAAATTCCAAGAGCTACGTGCAAGAATTGGAATGGTCCGAATAAATTCAGAGTTAGCACACAAGGATTAGGGGGAGTATTGATAGAATAATCCTGTGTGTGTGTCATGTGTCAGTTAGGAGTTTAGGAGTCAGTCAGTTTTCAGGGCATTTAGACTTCAGTTATCAGGGCATTTAGACTTCAGTTTTCAGGGCATTTAGACTGAGTAATAAGGCAGTTAGTATTGTATTAATAAGGCATTTAGCACTGCATGGATCATGCCTTAGTTTAGGCACCACTAGCATCATGTGTAACCGGCCACTTAGGCCTTATTTGCTATAAATAGAACAGGAAGAAGAAACAGAAAAACTGCAGCTTGATCCCAGCACAAAAACCTGAGTCCAGTTTTCTATCAAAAATAACTAAGCATTCATATTTCTTTTTTGTTGAAATTGGCTCTGTAAGAAGTGGTGTATTGCATCGAATCTAGACATGACTTGCAACCTTCTTCAGTAAGAAGTGGCACTTGCTGCAATTAGTTGCAGGCAGTTCTTGTTTCAGTTATGAATGCCACAATGTATGAAGAAGTGAATGACACCAGCACATCTTTGCAGTGGAAGCAAGCAGCCTTACTGTAGATTTCTCCCAGAAGACTCGTATCTTGATTGTTTCGAGCTCAGTGAAGAATCCGAGATCCAAGGTTTGGGGTTTGTAATCCTGAAGTTTCTAAGTGATGCAGATTGGCTTAAATCCATTGTACTTCCTGTAGTTTCTCTAAATCAGTATGATTTGGTTCAAAGTTGTTTGGTTTCTCTCTCTCTCTCTCTCTCTCTCTCTCTCTCTCTCTCTCGTAAATTTCTAACCTCCTTACTTGAGGATGTCAGATCTAGAAGACTAGGACCATATTCCTTCTTAGTCATTTTAGTAGTTTCATTTACTGAAGTACAATTGTAATGTTCTGAATGACTCCATATCTTAGTTTTCAAACTATTGTTCTCATTTGAGTTACTTATCTCAGTCCCAGAGTCTCATTCTGCGCTTGTCAAGACAGCAATTGGAAATTATCGCAAGGTATATAAAAGCACTTCTGTTTGAATGCCACTGTCTCTTCTGATGCATTGACTGATCAGTGCCTTCTTTTCTTAATTGCAGGCAATTGATGAAGGCCTATTGCTGAAACTTCCTTTCACTACTATCTTTGAGTACCTTCAGGTATTGCATATCTATTTCCTAGGTTCAAACATTGCCACATTTATATTTTGCACATTTTGTCATTCATTTTAGATTTTGCACACTTTGTCATTCAATTTATATTTTGCACACTGTCATTCTCGTACATCTATTGTTTCTGGAAATATTATATTTTGTACCCTGCTGGATTAGATGTGTTTTATGCCTTTTCAAATTGCTTGTCTCTAATACCTGTGGGATAATATCGAGGATAAGGTTGGACAAACCTGAGATTTTCGCACTTTTTTTATGACCCAAGTAGTCTTAGATATCATATATGTTAGCAACTTTGCGTAGTTCTGACTTCTGTTATTTGATACAACAATTAAGCTTAGCTAAAGGTGCGCGATGAAGAATCTGAAATTTCGGTTCTGTTTGTATTGCCAACAGTTACTACAAATGGTAGCTACTGCGATGAATTCCTTGGGGCACCATGGGATGTTTTATCTCGCTGCTGCAGTTTCCGACTTCTATGTTCCATGGGAAAGCATGGTAGGCTCTATTCTTCAGATCATGTCATTGTGTGTCCATCATAGTCAGACAAACCAATCGATTGCATACTGATAAGTGATAGCAGTTGGTGCTTGTCATATAATGATGCTGGTAGGATTCTTGATTGGCATTGTCATCGCACATGGTAGGTAGTGATACATGGATTTAATATTTGTGCTCTCCATTAAATGTAAGGAATATCAAGGTTTAACAATTGCCACTTGGTCCAAGAGAAAAAGTTTAGACTGTTGTTGACACTGCTTCCTTGCTTCTGTGTGTATTGTCTTGGCTCTGCTCCCTACCCTTCAGATCACTGCCCCTCATACTTCCATCATCTTAGGCTCACGTCATGAATTGAAAAACTTGAAATCCACATTAGTATAACTTCCTCTGGTATCAGAAATCTAGTGATCAAGTACTGTATCTGTAAGCAGTAAAAACTAGTCATTGCAGGCATCAACCCAGGAAACATAAGCATTAGTATAACTTCCTCAGCTATCAGATATGTTGCCCAGATACTCCGATACCGATACGGATACGCGATACTGCGATTTCCCCAAAAATACCGATACGGCGATACGTTTATATATAAAATAAATATTAAAAAAAAGAAATCAATGAATTCTTATAAGGAACCGAGAATACCTTCATATTGATGTAGCAAATTGCTTTGTTCTCCAGTTCTCCCTTCTAGATTTAAACCAATATAATAAACCATCTGCGAAGAATAAGAGAATAAATAAGTATATATATATCATGTATGCAAATAAATAATAGAATTACAATCACAGATAGTCAATTAGTCATATAGTAAGTATTCGACGGACCATACACTTAGTACATTATCAAAGTGATAATCATAGAGCATAGTACCACACAAGTCTAAAAGAGTGTTCAAGTTCAACAGAATATAAGTTCATAATCATAACTATTACATAATAAGATAGATAGATAGATAAAAGACATGACATAACATAATTGTGTAATCTAATTGTTGCTTCCATCCTATAGAAATGCAGACTGAGACCTAGACAGAGACAGGTCTAGCGTCCCAAGATCTTCTAGGACACTCTCAAGGTCCGGCTCATCCAGTGAGAGCTCAGCGTGCTGAAGGAATCGAGCACCACCATCAAAGAACTCAAAGCTATCTCCTCCGACATCCCACATTCTTGATGGGCAGTGTAATACTCTTCAGATTTCCTTGAAAGAAGGCGTAAGTTGTGGTGTGCAAATACGAGATCCTCAACACGTCCGGGGTTCAACCTACAAGCCGAGAGCACACACCAAAGTAATTAAATAATTGTATGTAGTGCAGTCTAGGAGTAAGGAGTGGTAAATTAAGGAAAGAAGGTAAGTGTAGAACCTATTCCTCATTGAACTATGGATCAGACCATAGGTACTCCAGTTTCTTTCAGCACAAGAAGATGATGTTGGCTGGCCAAGTAATTTCAATGCCAATTTTCTCAAATCTAGGGCACATTTACCATAAATTCCCCACCATTGCTTTGGTTCTAGATGAGCTCTATCCTCAATTGAGTCAAAGGAATTAAATCCACTTCGAAACAAAGAGAAATATGCAAATTGTTGTTTGATATGTCGCAATTCATCACCAACAAAAAACCTCCTGAAGCATTTATTTCTCATGTCTAGGCAAAGGACCTTACTTGGGATTTAGGGAGTGTGCCAAGCAATGCAAGAGGGTATTACTTTTTGCCCATCGACTCACCAAGATCTCTTGCACAATATTATAAAAAGTAGACTCCTCATAGTGTTCTTTCCCTTCATGGCGATAAATTGTAGTCTTCACCTTCTCAATCATTGTATCCCACATCTCATAGATCAAATGAAGGCATGGTTTATCAGTGTCAGCTGCTTGTATCATAGAATAGATAGGCTCAGTGAAATCAAGGATGTATTGCACCTTATCCCACCACACATCATTCAGAATCTTATCTTTGATAAACTGTGCTTGCCCCACATTGTCATCTCTATAGGTACTCTACTTTTCATTCACTACCATCAACACAAGATTTTCTTTGATCAAATGAAACCTCTTCAACATCACAATAGTAGAAGCAAATCTCGTATCAACAATGGCAAGAAATTTCAACTTACTGAACTCATTGAACATAGACAACCTCATGGAATGATTCATGATGAAATTCTTTATAATATCAGCATGTGCTGCAATCTCACTGATCTAATGGCAATCTTCATAAGCCTCATCATCAATTTCCCTAGCAGCACATATGTTCTTCAAGCCAGGGTTCAAGGTATGGACAACGCATGGGGTCCAGAAAATGTGGGGGTACTTTTGCTCAATAATCAACCCTGTGGCTTTGCGGTTGGCTACATTATCAGTGATCACTTGGACAACATTCTGCGGTCCAACCTCCTCAATTATAGATATCATCTTCTCGGCGATGTACTCCTTTTTCTTGACTCCACCTTCAGTGTTGATCGCTCTTAAAAACATTGGTTCATCTTCTGTTACGGCTAAGAAATTTAAGAGTGGATGCTTTTGAGCATCGAACCACCCATCTGATACAACACTCACACCTTTTGAGCTCCATGTTGACTTGATGGGCTGCAACATTTGCTCAACATGTGTCTTCTCTTGCACGAGAAGAGTTGTCATTAACTTGTTGTAACTTGGAGGGGCATAGCCACCCAAATTGTTGTTGGTAGCATAGGTAAATGCCTTTCTGAAATAAGGATTTCTTGCTACATTGAAAGGTATGCCTACAAATGAACAAGGGGTCCAAATTAATTTCTAAATATAATTAACAATTTCACATTGTAAGATAAGGAGATTAGTTAGTTCAGAAAGATATTAACCTGTGGTAAAGAATATACTAGCAATCAAAGCGTCAAGCTGGCTACGACCTTCATGATGGAAGCTTGATTCAATAGCCGAAACCCTAGCCGAAACCCCCTTTCTCTTCCTCACATTCAACCCTTCTGTTGGCAGTGGAACTTCCCTTGGCAGGCTTCTCGCAATCACTACCTCCACTTTAGCAATTTCGTCGTGAAGTTGAGCAAGAATATCGACTGTAACCTTTGGACAAAACTTCACACCATAATTTCCTATCTTCAAGAGATGTGCTTTAACTCTTAAGTAGCTCCCATGGATAATGTGATCACAAAGCCTACATCTAGACCGTGCATTCCCTCTTGCACCATTCCCAGTCTTTTGTAGCAACTCAACATACCTCCAAAGCGGTTTCTTTTCGTTGTCAGTTGGAGGTATCACACGAGCAACATTCAGGATGTTCCTGGCCATGGCGGCTCCACTGGATAGGGCAGGACACGCACTAGTACCACTCTACACGATGCACTGGAGCCTCTGAATCCACCACCACGAGATGCCATGATCTGATTTGACAAGTTCAAACATCGAATGAGCTCATAGTTCTTTAGCCAGGACAAAATATAGCAAATAAACAAGCTAACATCAGGAAGCAAATAAACAACAGTAACTAATGTCCATCTTTCTTCATATGCAACTTTCTGCTAATCTATTCCTCTCTCAACAGACAGGAAGAATTGGATCCATCTTTACCAACTAAAGAAAACTGAAGGCACCGAGGGGAGAGTTCACCGAGGGGGGTTGGCTGACGTGAAGAAGGCGTGGAGGCGGCGGGCCGAGGCGGCGTCGATGCGGCGGGCGAGACGGTGTCGACGCAACGCCCGTGCGGCGGGCGGCGACGCCGACGCGGCATCGAGGCGACGTGGAGCGGCGGTCCGATGCGGCATCGAGTGGCGTGGAGCGGCGGGCCGAGGCGGCGGGAGTGGCGGATCGAGGCGTGCGAGGCGGCGGCGAGTGGCGGGAGCGGCGGGTCGAGGCGGCGTGTGGGGAGGCGGTGAGGAGCGGCGGGTCGAGGCAGCGTGTAGGGAGGCGGCAGGCGCGGGGGCGGGAGTGGAGGTGGCATGTGTAGGATGGATCTAGATCTGTGACTGTGAGTAAATAGATGAGGTTTATTAAGTTTACCATATCGGGGAAGTATCCACTAGGTATCGGGGAAGTATTAGGATTTATTTTCTTTTTTTTAATTATTATAAATTAAGGGATACGTGCAAGGTACGTATTGGAGCGTATCGGGGCAGTATCCGTATCTGGTATAGTATTTGATACTGATACGTGACTTTGTGAAGTATCTACGCAACGTAGGCTATCAGAATTCTAGTGAGTAGTGACTAAGTACTGTAAGCACTAGTAGTCGCAGGCATCAAGCCACACTAGATACCTGGTGGTATTGCATTTGTATCTTCTTCCAGTACTCGTCGAGTATTTCATAACTGTATGCCACTTTTATATTAGATACCCATACTATGGTTTCACCATTCAAAAGGTTACAACTATTATTCCTCCCTGATGCAAATAGTTTCACAGGCTAAACATAAAATTGAGTCAGCAGGTGGTCCCTTAAACATGCAACTTAGTCAAGTTCCTAAGATGCTTTTCATCCTCAGAAAGCATTGGGCACCTTCAGCATTTTGTGTATCATTCAAGGTTAGTTGCATGTATTTTGATGTTTTAGCACTTCAAAGTTACTTGTGATATTCAAGCTCTTTCCTGCTTTGAAGAGAAATTACCCATTTTACTAGTTCTTCAGCATCCTCCTTATTGATGGCTCCTAGTATCTGCAAATTGCAGCTTGAGACGGATCCAGATATTCTTCTGCAGAAGGCAGAGATGGCTTTGAGAAAGTATGGTATGAATGTTGTGGTGGCGAACGAGCTAGCAAACTACAAAGATGTAGTTGTGATGGTCACAAGCAGTGGGAGAACAGTTGTGAGCAGGCCAAGCAAGGAGGATGACGTAGAAGAACAGCTAACAGGTCTCTTGGTAAAGATGCACTCCGAACACATCGTGCAGTCCAAGTCAGACCATCAAATGTACATGAGCTGAGATAGTTATATTAAATGAGAAGGCGAGCATCAGTTACTTCTTGGCAACTACATCATCCAAAGCTGTAGAAGTTACATACGCCATTAAAGCTTGATTTTATCTTTGTTTTGGCAGGATGTCCACAATGTTGGTTAGATGTACTGGTCGCCATGGTACAAACTGACAAGTGGTCAATGTGCTGCAGCAAGACTTGGATGAAAGAATTATGAGTAGCATTGCTGTGAGTGGTGCTAAAATATATGTAAAACCTATCCAGGTGTAGTCTGTTAAGCCTGGCGTTGCTGCTCATGCAGGGCAGGGCAGTACGGGTCCTGTATGACGATTCATACATAACAAGATAGAATTTGAGAAGTGCCTTGGGAGGTAGGCATGTCTTATCCTGATTGTCTTGAGATCAGCTGCTATGATTTTTGGACTTTTTGTATGGCTATTTCCGTTCCTGCTGGTTTGAACTCCCTAGCGATCTTAATGGTGTTGAGTTTTGATTATTTGAGGGAGCATCTACAGATGTTCCTCTGAACTAGGAGAGGAAGACATGCACATCTTGCACCTGACCAAAGATTGCAAAGTTATGAATGGTAGAAAGTACAATTCCACACATTTTTTTTTTTGCCCCATTGATAGGCTTCAGACAACACACTGTCCTGATGAACACTCGATGTTTTGTGACCCATGCACGTTTTGTGAAATCTGAATCATTGCCAGGCTGGGGTTCCTAATTCCTATACAATATCGTCATCTCAAGATTTTGCTGCAAAACATGTCAAGGCAACTAGGACAGTGCCTGCAGGAGGTGACAAACCAACCAAACATTCCTTGAGGTTATTTGTGTGAGGAATGGGTTGGTCCTAAGTTGATCTGATCCTAGCTCTGGATTTATGATCTGAATTTCATTATGGTACCAGATTTTACAACAGGAAACTATTATACCCATTTGCAATACTAGTCCAAATACGAAACAATATAGCTCCAAAACAGTTCGCGGTCCCTTTTCTTTAGTGGAACAAAGAGAGAACCTTATTAGGCATGAAAACAGTTGTGTAATTTACAAGAAAACATCCAGGCTAATTTCAGGTCGTTAGAAATTGTCAACGTTTTTACTCTAAAAAAAAAAGAAACTATGAACATTTGTAACTGACAAGCGAAACCCGCAAGAAATTTCACTCTATAGCAAAATCCATTTAGACATTGACATGTGAATAATCACTTTAACAAATTGGCTAATACAAAACTCGAGTAAGATCAAAAGGAAACCTTCGTAGTGGGAAACACCAAGGAAAGCTTCCTACTCATATGTGTTAGCCCAGAAAAATGAACAAGCAAAAAACAATACGCTGGATACAATAAACACCAAGGATAAAATACACTGGAAGAAGAACACAGAAGAAATAGGACACTAGAAGAATAAACTGTTCTTTTATTCACTTCTTCTCACTAATCAAATGATTACAAGATACTTAAATAATACGGCACAGCGGCAAGTGTTACGTATTGACCCGCTCTTCCTGGCACTAAACTCACGCATGCACACAGTGAATAGCCATCACACACCTTCCTACATGCAAGCTAACAACCTATGCACACGTTGAGCAACAAGCCAACAACTCAACCTACTTTCATGGCCACATGACTTGGTCAGACATTATGGCATGCAACCTGCCACTTGCGCATGCACGTTAGGCCTCATCTCCACTACATGCATATGCCACATGACTAATCCTGGTAACACATGCATGCATTTTACTTGGAAGTTTTACACTGATGCACTCCTAACTAATGCAAAGCAAGATTAAACTAACAATCACCCCCTAATCTTGTTGCCATTATTTTTTTTATATATCACTTCCTCGGCTTCAAAGTAGTGTTGGCTCGTCGTCGGCATCCGCCTCGATGAGATATGCCCGCGCTTTCTCCCTCTTATTTGGCTTCTGGCAATCTGAAGCAAAGTGCCCATAATCGTTACAATTAAAACACCTTACTTTTGATTTGTCGATTCGTCGGTATCGACGTCCACCGCCATCACCAAAACCACCTGAGGAGCCTTCACCTTCACGCTCGATGATCGGGCCTCCCATTCGCGCGTCGAGCAAGTGCTCCTCGTCGTCGCCGTTGTTGCCGTAGCGACGTTCTCCTCTTCCTGCGTCTTCTTACCGATTAGCTCTTCGATCGACATATTCTTTATGTCACCGAATTGCTCAATCGTGGTGACGACGGAGAGAACTTCTTGACGCGACACGAAGAAACTTCCGCACGATGTAGGACTCCTCCATCTTTTCGCCTAGACCTCGAATCTTGTTGACGATTGTCGTCAACTTCATCGCGAAGTCATCGATCTGTTCGGTGTCCCTCATTCGCAAGTTCTCAAACTCGCTTTTGAGGTTTTGTACACGCCTCCTTGACGCGATCGGCACCGAGATGCATCACCTTCGTGGTGTTCCGGCCTCCTTTGCGGTCTCCTTCTCGCCTAGGAGCAGAAGATGTCTTCCGCACCGCGAGGAAGATTGCCGCGAGCGCCATTTGATCTTGCCTCATTCACCTCTTCATCCACGATTGCGTTCCACACGCCCGAGCGCGCATGAACACCTTCATCTTCACGGCCCATGTCGTAGTTGCTCCTTGTGAGCATGGGATACGAGAGGAGATATCGCCCTCGCCGACGCGCAAGACGCGCTCCCATCGCCGGTCTTCGAACGCCCCATCGGAGGTGACGTTTCGACGAGCTCAAGACGACATGAATGAAGATGTACACAAACACAAGCTCGATACCAATTGTTAGCCCGAAAAATGAACAAGCAAAAACAATACTGGATACAATAAACACCAAGGATAAAATACACTTGGAAGAAGAACACAGAAGAAATAGGACACTAGAAGAATAAACTGTTCTTTTATTCACTTCTTCTCACTAATCAAATGATTACAAGATACTTAAATAATACGGCACGGTGCAAGTGTTACGTATTGACCCGCTCTTCCGGCACTAAACTCACGCATGCACACGGTGAATAGCCACCACACACCTTCCTACATGCAAGCTAACAACCCATGCACACGTTGAGCAACAAGCCAACAACCCAACCTACTTTCATGGCCACATGACTTGGTCAGACATTATGGCATGCAACCTGCCACTTGCGCATGCACGTTAGGCCTCATCTCCACTACATGCATATGCCACATGACTAATCCTGGTAACATATGCATGCATTTTACTTGGAAGTTTTACACTGATGCACTCCTAACTAATGCAAAGCAAGATTAAACTAACAATCACCCCCTAATCTTGTTGCCATTATTTTTTTTATATATCACTTCCTCGGCTTCAAAGTAGTGTTGGCTCGTCGTCGGCATCCGCCTCGATGAGATATGCCCGCGCTTTCTCCCTCTTATTTGGCTTCTGGCAATCTGAAGCAAAGTGCCCATAATCGTTACAATTAAAACACCTTACTTTTGATTTGTCGATTCGTCGGTATCGACGTCCACCGCCATCACCAAAACCACCTGAGGAGCCTTCACCTTCACGCTTCGATGATCGGGCCTCCCATTCTGCGCGCGTCAGGAGCAAGTGCTCCTCGTCGTCGTCGTTGTTGCCGTAGCGACGTTCTCCCTCTTCCTGCGTCTTCAAGCGGCCGATTAGCTCTTCGATCGACATATTCTTTATGTCACCGAATTGCTCAATCGTGGTGACGACGGAGAGAACTTCTTGACGCGACGACGAAGAAACTTCCGCACGATGTAGGACTCCTCCATCTTTTCGCCTAGACCTCGAATCTTGCTGACGATTGTCGTCAACTTCATCGCGAAGTCATCGATCCGTTCGGTGTCCCTCATTCGCAAGTTCTCAAACTCGCTTTTGAGGTTTTGTACACGCGCCTCCTGACGCGATCGGCACCGAGATGCATCACCTTCGTGGTGTTCCAGCCTCCTTTGCGGTCTCCTTCTCGCCTAGGAGCAGAAGATGTCTTCCCAAGACCGCGAGGAAGATTGCCGCGAGCGCCATTTGATCTTGCCGCCATTCACCTCTTCATCCACGATTGCGCTCCACACGCCCGAGCGCGCATGAACACCTTCATCTTCACGGCCCATGTCGTAGTTGCTCCTTGTGAGCATGGGATACGGAGGAGATATCGCCTCGCTACCGACGCCTAAGACGCTCCCATCGCCGGTCTTCTGAACGCCCCCATCGGAGGTGACGTTTCTCGACGAGCTCGAAGACGACATGAATGAAGATGTACACAAACACAAGCTCTGATACCAATTGTTAGCCCAGAAAAATGAACAAGCAAAAAACAATACGCTGGATACAATAAACACCAAGGATAAAATACACTGGAAGAAGAACACAGAAGAAATAGGACACTAGAAGAATAAACTGTTCTTTTATTCACTTCTTCTCACTAATCAAATGATTACAAGATACTTAAATAATACGGCACAGTGGCAAGTGTTACGTATTGACCCGCTCTTCCGGCACTAAACTCACGCATGCACACGGTGAATAGCCACCACACACCTTCCTACATGCAAGCTAACAACCCATGCACACGTTGAGCAACAAGCCAACAACCCAACCTACTTTCATGGCCACATGACTTGGTTAGACATTATGGCATGCAACCTGCCACTTGCGCATGCACGTTAGGCCTCATCTCCACTACATGCATATGCCACATGACTAATCCGGTAACATATGCATGCATTTTACTTGGAAGTTTTACATCGATGCACTCCTAACTAATGCAAAGCAAGATTAAACTAACAATCACCCCCTAATCTTGTTGCCATTATTTTTTTTATATATCACTTCCTCGGCTTCAAAGTAGTGTTGGCTCGTCGTCGGCATCCGCCTCGATGAGATATGCCCGCGCTTTCTCCCTCTTATTTGGCTTCTGGCAATCTGAAGCAAAGTGCCCATAATCGTTACAATTAAAACACCTTACTTTTGATTTGTCGATTCGTCGGTATCGACGTCCACCGCCATCACCAAAACCACCTGAGGAGCCTTCACCTTCACGCTTCGATGATCGGGCCTCCCATTCGCGCGTCGAGCAAGTGCTCCTCGTCGTCGTCGTTGTTGCCGTAGCGACGTTCTCCCTCTTCCTGCGTCTTCGTTACCGATTAGCTCTTCGATCGACATATTCTTTATGTCACCGAATTGCTCAATCGTGGTGACGACGGGAGAGAACTTCTTCGGCACGGCACGAAGAAACTTCCGCACGATGTAGGACTCCTCCATCTTTTCGCCTAGACCTCGAATCTTGCTGACGATTGTCGTCAACTTCATCGCGAAGTCATCGATCTGTTCGGTGTCCCTCATTCGCAAGTTCTCAAACTCGCTTTTGAGGTTTTGTACACGCGCCTCCTTGACGCGATCGGCACCGAGATGCATCACCTTCAGGGTGTTCCAGGCCTCCTTTGCGATCTCCTTCTCGCCTAGGAGCAGCAAGATGTCTTCCAAGACCGCGAGGAAGATTGCCGCGAGCGCCATTTGATCTTGCCGCTCATTCACCTCTTCATCCACGATTGCGTTCCACACGCCCTGAGCGCGCATGAACACCTTCATCTTCACGGCCCATGTCGTGTAGTTGCTCCTTGTGAGCATGGGATACGGAGGAGATATCGCCCTCGGCCGACGCCGCTTCTAAGACGCCTCCCATCGCCGGTCTCTTCGAACGCCCCATCGGAGGTGACGTTTCTCGACGAGCTCAAGACGACATGAATGAAGATGTACACAAACACAAGCTCGATACCAATTGTTAGCCCGTAAAATGAACAAGCAAAAACAATACTGGATACAATAAACACCAAGGATAAAATACTTTGGAAGAAGAACACAGAAGAAATAGGACACTAGAAGAATAAACTGTTCTTTTATTCACTTCTTCTCACTAATCAAATGATTACAAGATACTTAAATAATACGGCACGGTGCAAGTGTTACGATTGACCCGCTCTTCCCGGCACTAAACTCACGCATGCACACGGTGAATAGCCACCACACACCTTCCTACATGCAAGCTAACAACCCATGCACACGTTGAGCAACAAGCCAACAACCCAACCTACTTTCATGGCCACATGACTTGGTCGACATTATGGCATGCAACCCGCCACTTGCGCATGCACGTTAGGCCTCATCTTCACTACATGCATATGCCACATGACTAATCCTCGGTAACATATGCATGCATTTTACTTGGAAGTTTTACATCGATGCACTCCTAACTAATGCAAAGCAAGATTAAACTAACAATCACCCCCTAATCTTGTTGCCATTATTTTTTTTATATATCACTTCCTCGGCTTCAAAGTAGTGTTGGCTCGTCGTCGGCATCCGCCTCGATGAGATATGCCCGCGCTTTCTCCCTCTTATTTGGCTTCTGGCAATCTGAAGCAAAGTGCCCATAATCGTTACAATTAAAACACCTTACTTTTGATTTGTCGATTCGTCGGTATCGACGTCCACCGCCATCACCAAAACCACCTGAGGAGCCTTCACCTTCACGCTTCGATGATCGGGCCTCCCATTCGCGCGTCGGAGCAAGTGCTCCTCGTCGTCGTCGTTGTTGCCGTAGCGACGTTCTCCTCTTCCTGCGTCTTCAAGTTTACCGATTAGCTCTTCGATCGACATATTCTTTATGTCACCGAATTGCTCAATCGTGGTGACGACGGAGAGAACTTCTTGACGCGACGAAGAAACTTCCGCACGATGTAGGACTCCTCCATCTTTTCGCCTAGACCTCGAATCTTGCTGACGATTGTCGTCAACTTCATCGCGAAGTCATCGATCTGTTCGGTGTCCCTCATTCGCAAGTTCTCAAACTCGCTTTTGAGGTTTTGTACACGCGCCTCCTTGACGCGATCGGCACCGAGATGCATCACCTTCGTGGTGTTCCAGCCTCCTTGCGGTCTCCTTCTCGGCTAGGAGCAGAAGATGTCTTCCCGCACCGCGAGGAAGATTGCCGCGAGCGCCATTTGATCTTGCCGCCATTCACCTCTTCATCCACGACATGCGTTCCACACGCCCGAGCGCATGAACACCTTCATCTTCACGGCCCATGTCGTGTAGTTGCTCCTGTGAGCATGGGATACGGGAGGAGATATCGCCTCGCGGCCGCGCCTTCAAGACGCTCCCATCGCCGGTCTTTCGAACGCCCCATCGGAGGTGACGTTTCTCGACGAGCTCAAGACGACATGAATGAAGATGTACACAAACACAAGCTCGATACCAATTGTTAGCCCGAAAAATGAACAAGCAAAAACAATACTGGATACAATAAACACCAAGGATAAAATACACCGGAAGAAGAACACGTAAGAAATAGGACACTAGAAGAATAAACTGTTCTTTTATTCACTTCTTCTCACTAATCAAATGATTACAAGATACTTAAATAATACGGCACACGTGCAAGTGTTACGTATTGACCCGCTCTTCCTGGCACTAAACTCACGCATGCACACAGTGAATAGCCACCACACACCTTCCTACATGCAAGCTAACAACCCATGCACACGTTGAGCAACAAGCCAACAACCCAACCTACTTTCATGGCCACATGACTTGGTCGACATTATGGCATGCAACCCGCCACTTGCGCATGCACGTTAGGCCTCATCTCCACTACATGCATATGCCACATGACTAATCCACGGTAACATATGCATGCATTTTACTTGGAAGTTTTACACTGATGCACTCCTAACTAATGCAAAGCAAGATTAAACTAACAATCACCCCCTAATCTTGTTGCCATTATTTTTTTTATATATCACTTCCTCGGCTTCAAAGTAGTGTTGGCTCGTCGTCGGCATCCGCCTCGATGAGATATGCCCGCGCTTTCTCCCTCTTATTTGGCTTCTGGCAATCTGAAGCAAAGTGCCCATAATCGTTACAATTAAAACACCTTACTTTTGATTTGTCGATTCGTCGGTATCGACGTCCACCGCCATCACCAAAACCACCTGAGGAGCCTTCACCTTCACGCTTCGATGATCGGGCCTCCCATTCGCGCGCCGAGCAAGTGCTCCTCGTCGTCATCGTTGTTGCCGTAGCGACGTTCTCCCTCTTCCTGCGTCTTCAAGCGGCCGATTAGCTCTTCGATCGACATATTCTTTATGTCACCGAATTGCTCAATCGTGGTGACGACGGGAGAGAACTTCTTGACGCGACGAAGAAACTTCCGCACGATGTAGGACTCCTCCATCTTTTCGCCTAGACCTCGAATCTTGTTGACGATTGTCGTCAACTTCATCGCGAAGTCATCGATCTGTTCGGTGTCCCTCATTCGCAAGTTCTCAAACTCGCTTTTGAGGTTTTGTACACGCGCCTCCTTGACGCGATCGGCACCGAGATGCATCACCTTCAGGGTGTTCCAGGCCTCCTTTGCGGTCTCCTTCTCGCCTAGGAGCAGAAGATGTCTTCCAAGACCGCGAGGAAGATTGCCGCGAGCGCCATTTGATCTTGCCGCTCATTCACCTCTTCATCCACGACATGCGTTCCACGCCCGAGCGCGCATGAACACCTTCATCTTCACGGCCCATGTCGTGTAGTTGCTCCTTGTGAGCATGGGATACGGAGGAGATATCGCCCTCATGGCGACGCCTTCTAAGACGCTCCCATCGCCGGTCTTCTGAACGCCCCCATCGGAGGTGACGTTTCTCGACGAGCTCGAAGACGACATGAATGAAGATGTACACAAACACAAGCTCTGATACCAATTGTTAGCCCAGAAAAATGAACAAGCAAAAAACAATACGCTGGATACAATAAACACCAAGGATAAAATACATCGGAAGAAGAACACGGAAGAAATAGGACACTAGAAGAATAAACGTTCTTTTATTCACTTCTTCTCACTAATCAAATGATTACAAGATACTTAAATAATACGGCACGGTGGCAAGTGTTACGTATTGACCCGCTCTTCCTGGCACTAAACTCACGCATGCACACAGTGAATAGCCACCACACACCTTCCTACATGCAAGCTAACAACCCATGCACACGTTGAGCAACAAGCCAACAACCCAACCTACTTTCATGGCCACATGACTTGGTTAGACATTATGGCATGCAACCTGCCACTTGCGCATGCACGTTAGGCCTCATCTCCACTACATGCATATGCCACATGACTAATCTCGGTAACATATGCATGCATTTTACTTGGAAGTTTTACACTGATGCACTCCTAACTAATGCAAAGCAAGATTAAACTAACAATCACCCCCTAATCTTGTTGCCATTATTTTTTTTATATATCACTTCCTCGGCTTCAAAGTAGTGTTGGCTCGTCGTCGGCATCCGCCTCGATGAGATATGCCCGCGCTTTCTCCCTCTTATTTGGCTTCTGGCAATCTGAAGCAAAGTGCCCATAATCGTTACAATTAAAACACCTTACTTTTGATTTGTCGATTCGTCGGTATCGACGTCCACCGCCATCACCAAAACCACCTGAGGAGCCTTCACCTTCACGCTTCGATGATCGGGCCTCCCATTCTGCGCGCGTCAGGAGCAAGTGCTCCTCGTCGTCGTCGTTGTTGCCGTAGCGACGTTCTCCCTCTTCCTGCGTCTTCAAGCGGCCGATTAGCTCTTCGATCGACATATTCTTTATGTCACCGAATTGCTCAATCGTGGTGACGACGGGAGAGAACTTCTTCGGCACGGCACGAAGAAACTTCCGCACGATGTAGGACTCCTCCATCTTTTCGCCTAGACCTCGAATCTTGCTGACGATTGTCGTCAACTTCATCGCGAAGTCATCGATCTGTTCGGTGTCCCTCATTCGCAAGTTCTCAAACTCGCTTTTGAGGTTTTGTACACGCGCCTCCTTGACGCGATCGGCACCGAGATGCATCACCTTCGTGGTGTTCAGCCTCCTTTGCGGTCTCCTTCTCGCCTAGGAGCAGCAAGATGTCTTCCGCACCGCGAGGAAGATTGCCGCGAGCGCCATTTGATCTTGCCGCTCATTCACCTCTTCATCCACGATTGCGTTCCACACGCCCGAGCGCATGAACACCTTCATCTTCACGGCCCATGTCGTAGTTGCTCCTGTGAGCATGGGATACGGAGGAGATATCGCCCACCGACGCGCCTAAGACGCTCCCATCGCCGGCCTTTCGAACGCCCCATCGGAGGTGACGTTTCTCGACGAGCTCAAGACGACATGAATGAAGATGTACACAAACACAAGCTCGATACCAATTGTTAGCCCGTAAAATGAACAAGCAAAAACAATACTGGATACAATAAACACCAAGGATAAAATACTTTGGAAGAAGAACACGGAAGAAATAGGACACTAGAAGAATAAACTGTTTTTATTCACTTCTTCTCACTAATCAAATGATTACAAGATACTTAAATAATACGGCACGGTGCAAGTGTTACGATTGACCCGCTCTTCCCGGCACTAAACTCACGCATGCACACGGTGAATAGCCACCACACACCTTCCTACATGCAAGCTAACAACCCATGCACACGTTGAGCAACAAGCCAACAACCCAACCTACTTTCATGGCCACATGACTTGGTCGACATTATGGCATGCAAACGCCACTTGCGCATGCACGTTAGGCCTCATCTCCACTACATGCATATGCCACATGACTAATCCTCGGTAACATATGCATGCATTTTACTTGGAAGTTTTACATCGATGCACTCCTAACTAATGCAAAGCAAGATTAAACTAACAATCACCCCCTAATCTTGTTGCCATTATTTTTTTTATATATCACTTCCTCGGCTTCAAAGTAGTGTTGGCTCGTCGTCGGCATCCGCCTCGATGAGATATGCCCGCGCTTTCTCCCTCTTATTTGGCTTCTGGCAATCTGAAGCAAAGTGCCCATAATCGTTACAATTAAAACACCTTACTTTTGATTTGTCGATTCGTCGGTATCGACGTCCACCGCCATCACCAAAACCACCTGAGGAGCCTTCACCTTCACGCTCGATGATCGGGCCTCCCATTCTCGCGTCGGGAGCAAGTGCTCCTCGTCGTCGTCGTTGTTGCCGTAGCGACGTTCTCCTCTTCCTGCGTCTTCAAGTTACCGATTAGCTCTTCGATCGACATATTCTTTATGTCACCGAATTGCTCAATCGTGGTGACGACGGGAGAGAACTTCTTCGGCACGGCACGAAGAAACTTCCGCACGATGTAGGACTCCTCCATCTTTTCGCCTAGACCTCGAATCTTGTCGACGATTGTCGCCAACTTCATCGCGAAGTCATCGATCGTTCGGTGTCCCTCATTCGCAAGTTCTCAAACTCGCTTTTGAGGTTTTGTACACGCGCCTCCTGACGCGATCGGCACCGAGATGCATCACCTTCGTGGTGTTCCAGCCTCCTTTGCGGTCTCCTTCTCCTAGGAGCAGAAGAAGATGTCTTCCAAGACCGCGAGGAAGATTGCCGCGAGCGCCATTTGATCTTGCCGCTCATTCACCTCTTCATCCACGATTGCGTTCCACACGCCCTGAGCGCGCATGAACACCTTCATCTTCACGGCCCATGTCGTGTAGTTGCTCCTTGTGAGCATGGGATACGGAGGAGATATCGCCTCACATACCGACGCCCTAAGACGCGCTCCCATCGCCGGCCTTCGAACGCCCCATCGGAGGTGACGTTTTCGACGAGCTCAAGACGACATGAATGAAGATGTACACAAACACAAGCTCTGATACCAATTGTTAGCCCAGAAAAATGAACAAGCAAAAAACAATACGCTGGATACAATAAACACCAAGGATAAAATACACTGGAAGAAGAACACAGAAGAAATAGGACACTAGAAGAATAAACTGTTCTTTTATTCACTTCTTCTCACTAATCAAATGATTACAAGATACTTAAATAATACGGCACAGCGGCAAGTGTTACGTATTGACCCGCTCTTCCTGGCACTAAACTCACGCATGCACACAGTGAATAGCCACCACACACCTTCCTACATGCAAGCTAACAACCCATGCACACGTTGAGCAACAAGCCAACAACCCAACCTACTTTCATGGCCACATGACTTGGTCAGACATTATGGCATGCAACCTGCCACTTGCGCATGCACGTTAGGCCTCATCTCCACTACATGCATATGCCACATGACTAATCCTGGTAACATATGCATGCATTTTACTTGGAAGTTTTACACTGATGCACTCCTAACTAATGCAAAGCAAGATTAAACTAACAATATGGACGCAACATATTCTCAAATTCTCATGGGCAAGACGCAGACTCTCCTGCTCCCACACCTCCTGCCCACACACCACCACAGCACCACTCCTCCAGCTTAGAAAGATTTCATGTAGCGGAGAGCTCGCTAGGCATAAGGGTGCGATGGCGGCCATGCTTGTAGACGCTTCCACAGGGGCAATCACAATAGTAAGAGATGGACGAGAACAGTAGCGGATCTAGAATTTTTAGTATGGGTGTTCATCCAAAAGCACCAGTTTCCTAAAATCAAGAATCTAAAATGCTCATTTGTACCATTAAGGTGCAGTCCAGTGGCTATACCTGCCTGTTGCTCCAAGTATCTTCACAATGTCTATTGAGTTGCTCAAGATTTTTCCCTCTCGGCTCTCTCAATGTGCCATACAAATCAGTGCGCCATAAAACCCAACAATGTTTCTAGATTTGCTCAAGATCTTGCCCAACCAGTCTAATGAACATGCATAAAAATCACAGAACCGTAGGTCCATTTAGCATCTCTCGGTCACAACTCACAAGCTGACAACAGGAATACAAGATCAGTAAGGAATGGGAAAATAATGATCACCTTGGAAAGTGCCTGACTAATGACAATTTTTCCACAACCAAAAGCACATGTTCCTCCAAGAACTGAGGGGAGCAGCGCATCAAGCACGTGCTGGAAAAGAAGGGAAAAAACATTTGAGAATGTTTGCTGATCTGCATGATCTCTACTGACTACACAGAAACCTTGATTAAACAACACACACAGGCCATGCCTGCAGCCTCCAGGTCAATAAGTTCAACATAAACTAAATAACTAATGCTTCAATCCTCTGGCTGGCCAATAAATATGTAAATCAGTAAATGGCTGAAGCCTGAAGAATGAAGATCTAAGCCACCCCTCGATCTAGATCCACAAACTGCGAACTGAGAAAGAGAGAGAGGAACTGATGTAGTCACGCAAGGGCCAGGGGGCACGGGGGGCTGGGGCAAGCCACAGGCGGCTGGTGACGCACTTGTCATCGATGGCGGAGGTGGGCAGAGACGTGGTCACATGGAGCCGAGCTGGAGCCCGGAGGTGAAACGTGAATGGCAGGTGGTGCCGGGACGGGAGGCACGAAGTCGCAGAGTACTGAGGAGTGATGAGCGAGTAAGCCAACAGAGTGAGTTAGGGTTAGGCGCCGTCCTCCCGGTTTGGCCTTGTGGGGATCGACAGATTGGGCTCGGCATGCAAATGGGCCAGGCCAGTTGACCAGTACATGGGGCAAATGGGCCAAATGAATTTATTGGCTATTTATGTTGATTGGGTATGAATATAACTAATTTGGCCCAACTAAGTATGAACATATGTATAATGCCACATTACTAGATTTGAAAGTTAGAAGCTACAAGACACCTAGAACTAGAGCTGGGAGGTACAAAGAAATTAACACTAAAGACCTTCAACCTAGAAATTCCAAACACAAACTCACTAGAGAAATCTAGAACTCTGCATTTATCTCTGTTGGACCTCACCTCTAGACCATCATCCAAAAGCTGAGATATATATCGCGATTTATATCTCAGTTTACTTATCAAAGTGACATCCTTGAGTATGAACTTGTTGTTAATGTGCATTGAGCCTTAGCCATCATGATTCCGGTAGAAGCATTTTCGAACGTGATCAACTCGTCATTGGATGCATGAGTGAGAGAGGAGAACCAATGAGAATCTCTGGTCTTGTATCGAGAATACCTAGAGTCAACAAACCACACGTCCTCCTTCCTTGTTCGACGGACCTACAGGGCATAAATAGAAGACATTAGTGCCTCGGTACTAGGGGCTAGAAATGAAAGACTTAGGTATCTAGTACTGAGCCACACAACGAGTAGGAACATTAGTAAAAGCATAAGTATAAAGATTAGTACGAAAATCACAAGGATGCACACGTGAACCACCTAGATCTCTTCGAATCGGCCTACAAAAAGACCGGTACTCCCCTGTCTAGAAGCTACTCGTGGTCTACCCTCATGAAAGCCTAACCCATGACGTTACCGAGCTCCACCAAAGGAGTCAAAGAAGTAGTCTATGAACCTAGACCTAACCCTAGGAGTATTTGAGACTGAAGGCTTGGCTCTAGGGACATTCATAGGTGAAGGAACTCTTCTAATAGATCTCAAGACACACACCCACTATCTACTCTCAAACTTGACCCTACAAAAGCAAAACTCAACAAGGTGGCCATCCTTCTTACACAAGGTGCATATGTACTTGACCTTTTGAGAGGTTGGACATGCTTAAGTAGAAGCACTTGACTTGCCAGAAGGGGTTTAGGCAAATTAAATTGCCTTAAACACAATCTTTGAAGGCTCAGGTGGTTTGACCTCAAAATTGCCACTCTCCATGGCTCTTACTACTTTAGGTAGGTGGTTTCTAGAATGCTCTAAGGAGTTGAATCCTAGACCTTTATTTTTTACACTCACCTTAGATTGGTCGAGAATCATATTGAGGTTTTTCTTTTCACTAAAAAATCTTTCAAGGGTCCTCTTGAGATAGTCATTTTATTTAGCTAGGTTAGTACATGTGATACACTAAATGTTCTTGGTGCCCTAGCATATCTCGCTTTGTGAATGACTGCCAAAATTTCAATGCCTCATAGGACACACAAGAAGCATATCTAATCCTACACAACTGCTTCTCAAATTTGACTCTAAAAGCCTCATGCATCCCATCTAAATCATTCCCATTCTTAGCGTGAAATTCACAAGTAATAGAATCAATAGATTTCTTAGATGCAGTCATGGATAAGAGTTTTTTATTTTTACATTTATCTTCAAATGGTTTGTTAATAGCTTCAATTTCATTAGTGAGCTTGGGCAATTTTCAAATGATTCAACTTTAGAATAATGAAGCATTTCAGTCATTTCTTTCAACTTTTGCTCCCTAAATTCACAAGGTGAACATAATATTCAAGACTAAATTGAAGCAAGGTTTTAGTGGAACTTTTAAGTTTTAGTTCAAGCAAGACACAGTTGGAGCAAAATAAAGCAATAGCATCTACAACAACAACACCTAAGCCAACAAGATCATTGCTAAACTTTAGCGTTACTAGTTCATCCTTATCATCTATGAGTTGGCTAACAACAGAAGAATATGTAATCCTAAGCTTATCTAACTCAAAATGTAAAGCAAGGTAAGAATCACAGTTTTCATCACTAGTAATTATGATTTTGAACCTAACAATTTCTAAGTTCAAATTATCAATCATGGAACCATAGTTCTTGATTTTCTTTGTCTTTTTTTTCCTAAGTTCTCTTTCAATTAAAACAAGAGCACACTTTATATTCTCGGTCGAGGGATATACCTCATCAGGATCACTGTAAGGAGTGTCGTCATCGATGGTGTCATTGGTGATATCCTCGTCGGCTATGAAGCATATACCGCTGAAATTTTGGGTCTTTTTCTTACCCGGGAGTCATCCTCATCGTCCTCTGTTTCTAAGTATACATCACTCATGTTGACAGTCTCGAGGGCGGCAAGGACCTGGTTGACGAATTTGCGGTAGTTGGTCTTCTTGGGCTTCAAGTCGCGAGCTTGATGATGCCTCCGAAAGTCTTTCGCCTCCTTACCCTTGAGCTTGGGACACTTGGTCCTCCTCTTTCGGTTCCTCATATATTGACAGACTTATATGAATTTGGTGGATAGGAGTGTTAAGTCATTCTCTAAGAGTCTCTCCAACTGCTCATCACTCAGGGCGTGCAAGGTAGACAAGAAAAACCCAGAAGAACCAAAGTCCGACGGACTAGAAGAACTGCTCTGAGCGGGGTCGACTACAAGAGTTATCGACTCTGTCTTGGAGAGACGAGAGATGAAGTCAATCACATGTGTCTTCAATCTCGAGTAGAACTTATTCATTGTAACCTCACTCATGATAGTGGTATCGTCTTAGTTTTGTTGTTGTTGTTGTCTTGTTGTTGAGTTGCCTGTTTGTTGTTATTGTACTATTTGAGGGTCTGACAGCAGAGGGTGTTGTCGTTTCATATTTTTGGCTTGGTCTATGTTGGTGATAACCCTAGCTTTTGTGTCGGTTTGTGCTGGTAGTAAGACTCTTTATTATATTTCAACTAGTGGATTGCGATATTGCAACATATTATATTTGTTATGTAACTCTAATATCTTTAAAAATATAGTTTTATTTGTTCTCCCACTGTAGCAATTGTAATTTGTATACATAATTAATCTACACCATTCTAGCCACACCGAAATAAATGGTCTATATTTTCTCCTTTTGTCTCGATTAAGAGAGAATTTTTTGGAATTTTATTTTATTTTTCTGATTTAAGGATTATTGTGGATTTTTTACACCTCTAAAGCAAAGGAGGTACTTAAATATCACCCATCTATAACAATTTAAATGAAACACATACCAAAATATACTCGAGTTCAAAGATTTTGAACAAATTTAGATCACATGCTTTGTTGATTTTTATATAAAATCAACATATACCTACAATCAAACTATCATTGAAAAAGGCAACTATAGTTTGAATTTCAATTCAAACTTGTTTGAACTAGTTAGTAAACTAGTTAACCTTGACATCCAAATTTTTTTAACATTTTTTGCGTGCAATACATAGAGGAAATACATATTTTAAACCATAGTCCCCTGACATCATGGGGGTGTGTGTGTATAGAGAGAGAGAGAATTACTATTCTATGTGCAGGTGTAAAATACGTGTCGGAAAGTTACTACCAAACACATGTAGAGTTACTGTCAGTTTTATAGTGTTACAACTTATAGTAACTCTACATGTGTTTGGCAATAACTTCACTCACACACGACAATAACTTTTCGGAGCGCACAGTGTGCATAGGTGCAGAATAGCGCAACCGCGCGCGCATGTGTGTATATATATAGGACGCTGAAATGGGGCACCATGGTGTTTAGGCACCAAGCCTCCTTGCCTTTTGATTGCTTTTAGATGCGTGCAAGTGTAATATATCAGGCAAACCCATTAACATTCATTAATTCGAAAATGTGTCGATTTGGAAAGAAAGTCATTGGTTTAGCATGCTGAATTAATGTATATATAATATAAATAACAAGGGCACTGCCTAGGCTCTATGATTGAGACTTTCTATCCATGATTGATTCAGCATGCTAAACCAATGACTTCCTTTCTAAATCGACGTATTTTCGAATTAATGAATGTTAACGGGTTTGCCTGATATATTATATATCATTGCATTTGCACGCATCTAAAAGCAATCTAAAGACAGGGATGCTTGGTGTCCAGACACCATGGTGTCCCATTTCAGCGTCCTATACACACACACACACTTTCGAAGTACATACTATCATTTCTAATATACCACTTAAACAAATATGTTATACTTATCTATCATTTTTATTATAATTAAATACTAATTTTAAGATACTCCAATGCGATTTGATTGAAAATTTTCATCGAGATCCTTTATTTTTGCTATATATCCTTTTCCATATATAAAATGAGTATATATATAAATTATGCTATAAAAAGTGAAATTTGATGAAATTTTTTGTGGAACTCACTTTGAAGTATATTATAATCATTATTAAAGTATATTCAGAAGGATAAAGAGATATAACAACATTATTTAAGTAGTATATAAGAAGTGGGAGTACGTACTTTCAGGACTATGGATTCATTTTCGCGCACACACACGAAAAATACATTATAGTCTGTTATATAGTTAATGCCACCCATGATATACCGTATAAACGAACTTAACATACTCATTTATTAACTTAGATATACTCACATACTAATTGTAAGATATTCTAATACCAACAATATGGAAAAAATTACAACGGAACACATAGTATTTGGTATATTTTGTTAATACATTTATATTCATATGTAAAAAAAAGTATGCTCGAAAAGTCGTACATACCACCTAAATGATCTTATATACTCATACACTACACGTATATACTCTCTGTTGCGTAAGATACTTCTTACTTTATGAGATACGATATAGAAAGTAAACTATACCTGAGAGTAGAAAATAGGAATCTAAGCCAGATAAGAGGCTTTTCTCCGAGCGAAGCACTTAGAACACGAAAACAATGGCAGACGCAACCTGTAGGTTTGTTCTTCACCATTGTTGCTCTTCGGCATTGGGCGATGGCGGCAAATTTCTTCATGGGTTTGAGGCACGCCATATGTTTACCATCTCACTCCATCACAGCCGTTTGGGCATGATTGCAATTACGTACTCCCCTTTTGGGCTCTCGTTGTAATCCCAGCAATGTCAGCCCAGACAGGGATTTATTAACGAACCGGCCTACTTAAATACATATTTGAATTTACAATCTGAAATCCTTTTGTAGCCTGGCCTCGTGAGTTGTCTTGTTAACAGGGTTCAGAAACACCGTTCATATTTACAAACCAAAACCGGGCAGGTTAGCACCGGTTGCCGCTGACGGCCAGGGACTGTGATTTTTCCAAAACCATTCCGTGGGACCTTGATAACCATTAGGACTAGACATTGCAAAACAGATACATGCTAAGACTTACGACTTACGACAATGTCCCTACCATCAGTGCCTACAGATACACTCAGATTTACTTCTACCAGATGCTAATACAAGACGGACACAACAAAACAGATGACCAACCGAAAGAAGAAAGCGAGCTTCAATATACATGATTTCTTGTGCACCCATTGACTTTGTACGGCCGGATGTAATCACTTCCTTCCTGTCGCAAGCCGTGGCTTTCCTTTAACCTCAGATTCCTATTCAAAATGAGGGAATCTCAGCGCCAAAACATAATAGTGAGATATAATTTCAGGAATGAATAACACTATAATGCCACAAAATACCTGTGGACTGTGGAGAAAGATAGATGTCTTCGCATTTGCAGGATTGTGGTTTTCAGCCCCACGGCTCCAGTCATAGCATACCTGCTTTCCAGTATTGATGGTTATATAACCTTCAGTTTTTCTTAAAAAAGTAATTAAAACTATGACCAGAGAATGCATTTTTAAAATAGCACTTCAACTGGAACAAATATTCGTTCAAACTCAGAATCTATTATATTATTAAATCGATAGAACGCAAACTCACCACATTCGCTCTCAAGGGCTAGAAATTACTACGTTAATCAGAGGAAAAAAAAGAGAAAAAAGAGAAAATTCTACATCATCAATTTTAGTGGGCGTAGATCAATCAAATAGATACGAGAGTTGTTACAGTTGTATAGGAATACAACTGTATTTCATCGTAAACATCTGAGTTGTATAATAAGTACAACTCTATGTTTCAATATAAACATACGTGTTGTAATATCTAGCCGTGCAGTTGCGCGGGGCTAGTTTCTGCATATTTAAAATGTGCATTCAAGGTCTCTAGGTCATTGCAGAACCACGGTGCAGGAAGCAACAGTAGACATATCTAACCTCAACCTGATCCACAAACATGGTGTTGAAATTGCACGTAAAGAAGCCTAATTCTTACAAACCACAAGACACTCAAGCATTAGTTGACTTACCGCATAAGCAAATATTGAACCATCACCGTTGAAGGTACTACAAGGAATAGGAAGAGGGCACCGACTAAAAGCCTGTACAGAAACAGTGTAAAAGCATATGAATGAATATGTTCTCCACAAAATAAAGGGAGGCACATGAGAGTATTAAAAAAATAATTTGGTGCACCAAGATAACACCCTGTGCTAAGCAACTCTATTGAGTTTGCAACGTTGAGTGTGCTATTTCGACAAGCTCGATGGATATCTGATGACAAATCAGGCAGATGGCTCACATGGTAAGAGGGATCATGCCATTGAGTTTTCATCAAGAATAAAAAGAATCACATACTAAATGCCAAAAAATAAAAGGCAGACGTCACAAGGTTAGGTAAATGGGAAGGGATGATAACACTATCAACTAATATCTCCTAGCTAAGGACTACGACAATAAGTTCCCAAACTTGACCTTGGTTTCATGTTCCAGTTGTACATGCACAAAGATTATCTATGCAGGACATTAGGATGTCCACAGTTAACAACACAAACAGTAACCATCCTGAAATCATTGAAGAATAATCAAGGAAACAAACAAGTGCAGTAGACAACAAAAGTGAAACTTCAAAAGAGTCCAAGGTTATTAAGTCGGTAAGTCAAGTCGCCAAGGGACCGACTTGCCGAGTAGTCGTCGACTGCTTGTCGATGCCAGCATACCACCCTTGGACGATAGCAAATTAAACAGAGAATGATGTAAACAAGACCTGAATACATTTAGAGCATGTTACTTCATATTCTACTACAACAGAACAGAGCAACTGCTACCACCACATTTGCTACTCTGCTACTACTACCACTGATACTCTGCTGCTACTATAATACTACTAGTACTTGCTGCTACTACTAGTCTAGTAGTACTACATTAGTATTTAGTACATTACTAGCTATTGACCGCTGCTGCTACTACTACTAGATCTACGAGAGGTTGAGAGCATTAGAGCAAACCAGAGCAGATCAGCATTCAACAAAATAGGGCAGCAAAGCAGAGAGAAGGGAGCTCAGGGGAAAAAGGCTGAGAGGGAAGGAATGGAGGGAGATGAACCTAGAGGCCAAGGCGGTGCTTGTCGACAGCGGCCTGAGCCCGGGGCGAAGGTGACAGGTTCTATGAGACGTCTGGAAGGGCGGGGACCAATAGGGTGGAAGCAAGAACCAGCGGCAGCTGCTTGCTAGTTGCTAGGGTTTGGGTGCAGCCCAAGATCCTTTATCCTCTTCTGTTTTCAACCTACGCTGGGCCACCCCAAATCACGCGCCAAGTTGCAGAAAAAGTGCGCCAAGTAGCTTGCCCTCTCCTGCGCTCACCCACAAGTCGCTCGACTTGTCTCTCCCAAGTCAATGACTAGTCGATCCAAGTCGACCAGTTGATAGCAAGTCGCTCGACTTGCATAGCTAGTTGAGTCGGTCGGTGCCACCAGTCGAGCGCCACCGGACGACTAGTCGATGACTTGATAACACTAAAAGAGTCTTGGAAATTGTCAAACCTTCAGTCTCTGCTTGCTATCCTTATCCCAAAAATTGAAAGCCCCATCAGATCCAGCAGTGGCAAACGTGTGATGAACCTGTGACAAGCGATAGAAAAATGACATCATAAATGTAACTTCACTAACTACGATTTCCAAACTTGGAATTAACTAGTAGGTTGGCACTGCTTTCTTCAATGAAATAAAGCCTACAAGAATAATCAACTCAATGGATGTAAACTATCATCCATCAAGTATACCATGCAATGAATAAGATGTCAAGTTAGCAAAAAGAGAAATTGCTCAGTGTAATTAAGATAATTTATTGGAGTATTTTTGCGACATCTATACTAATCTGTTTGCAATTTGGAGTATTTTAGCAACACTTGTATGCCTAAGGTGACAGTGTACAGAGTATCACATCCAATATTTAGCTCAATACATCTCATGGAAGACAAGAAACTGTGCTTTTGGTATTCTACAAATCAAATGATAATAGAGACATGGTACTAAAACTAAACATAACTCTCCTGCATGAGTATTTCCCATAATAGCAAATGGCAAGTAGGACATTTGTGCATTCTCTATAGCAAAGTAACAAATATGTTAAGCTATAAAAATACGGAACATAAGCCTGCCAGGCTGCCACATAAATAACAAATGAGTAAAGAACGAGAGATCTTACAGGGTGAAAGTTGAGTGAATTGACAGAGAAAATATCATTTCCTTCCCTGTGACATTTGAAAGTGAAGTTTTTGCTTTGCTGTGAATCATCAATATGGTGCACACCAACTCTTCCTTCTATCGAACCCACCTTTAAACGAAAGCAAGGGGTCAGTCACATCGAAATAGACCTTTTGCCTGAGTGACAAGGAAATGATTAATTGATGATAAAAGAAAAATTGTCAGGTACCGACCATTTTATCCAAGATATTGAGTTAAACACCATTCACAGATGTTGAACAAAATCAATATTAAATACAGGTACCAGCAAACCATTGATTGGTCCAAGTACATACTAAAACCACCACCGACTAGACTTATGTCAATAGGCAGGTAAAGAATAGGAAGATGCGCAACTATAAGATTCTAAAGATCTATAGTTGAAAATAATTGCTTGAAGCCCTGGATGGTTTTGACCATTTGTCCTGCATCATGATTTTATATTCAGAATTTCATATTGGTATTAACTAATACATGCGATCTCTTTTAGTAATGGATATTGTATCCAAGCATAGTCAATTTGCAGGTATGGTTAAGGGTAAACTTCATGCTCTTTTATGCAACTCTTAGTGACTAATTAGAAAGATATGCATTAGTGATGTTTATATTTGATTAACATTTCTAGCAATTGGAAGTTTGGAATGCAAATTACTACAGAAACAAAACACCCATGACACTTAAACTGATGTTGGGCCAATATCCCCAATCTTGTACCTAAGTACCAAAAATTTGGTGTCAAAAACTCAAGGACTAGATGAATACAATGTAATTGTATTTAGTAAATACAAATAAATATGCTGCAACAGATGAGTAAAGAACGAACGGCTAAAGCACAGTAAAAACAGGTTATGCATTTAAACAAAGGGAAGTTTCAAGTCTGGTAAAACCGAGAGTAAAGGATTACCAAAAATCCTTGTTGATCGGGGAATGCAGCGATGCACCGTGTCTGGTATTTCAGGGGTGATTGAATACGCTTGAACTCCATCTAATGATTATAGCAACACCACATTAAATCAGTCAGTACAATAACGTGATTCCTTGATAATAAAAGAGTAAGCCCCACCCAGAAAAATGAAGGAATGAACACGTGCACAGTCAGTCCAACAACACAATTACCTGCGGATTTTGCAAGTTGAAGACCACAAGATGGCGATCAGCGGTTCCCACAATCATAAGGGGATAATTCACTGTAAGAGCATAGCAACGTTCTGGAAGTTGCTGAACGTGGACAGGATTTGCTTGTCTTGTGTCCCAATACCTATTAATAGCACAGTGATCAGCATTGAAGGAAGACTAGAACAAATGTAGTCATCAGGATCAGAGCTAATACTAGGATATGGGCTGTAATGGGGTGAAGATCATGACAGGGGTCCACTGGGCTCAATGGGACACACATGAAGTAAAACAAAGCACAGACAACACAAATACGAAGGCATGGATAATAATTAAACAGAAAGCCAGAACTGTAACCCTTGACTTAATGTTTCCTAAATCAATCTCATTAACATGATCAATGCTGTTAAGGATAAGAATAGGAATTCCTATTCTTATCCTTAACAAATACCTCCAACCCCACATGCTAAAACTCCAAAAGAGTATATCTAACAGTAATTGCAGATTTAACTTCTGCATTGATTGTTACTTGCATAGAAAATTCATCATCAGACAAAATTCATTGCAGCTGTAAATAAAACATGAGATAACAAATGATATCCAGAAAGTGCATAACCTTTCATAAGAATAAGAGAGTATGGCCCAGCAAGTAGTGAAACCTTGAGTATCAATAGAAGGCATACAAACAGTAGTGGAAAGATAAACTAGATGAGACGCACTGTTGAGAGAGAGAGTTGGGAAAACGCCTCACACAGAGGTGGAGGGCTTGTGTGATATATATATATAGCCAAAGTACGGCAGTTACAAGAGATCCTCAAAAGGAGGAGATATACACGATAAGTAAACAGAATATGGTTTATACAATCTAATACCCGCCCGCAGTCGCAGCGGGAGGTTCACGAACGCAAAGACCGGATCGAAAATCAGTGAACAACTTAACGGGTAGGCCTTGGTCATGATGTCCGCGAACTGGTGGGAAGACGGAACATGAAGAACCCGGACCTGTCCCAACGCAACCTTGTCGCGAACAAAGTGAATGTCAATCTCAATATGTTTCGTGCGACGATGATGAACCGGATTAGATGTCATATAGACAGCACTGACGTTGTCGCAGTAGACGACCATGGTTGTCACGGCGGAGTCGGCGACCACGGTGAGCGAGAGGCGCCTGGACGCCTAGGCGAGAGCCCGACGACGCCTAGGCGACGGGCATGGCGACGGATATACTGCATCTCGCGTATATACTGCGTCCCGACTCACTCTCTCGCCGTCTCGCGTAGTCGCGTCTCCCGTATATACTGCTGCCGACTCGCCTCATTCATTACGAGTCTTCGCCTCTCTCGTGTTGCGTCTCGCGACTCCTCTCTCTTGCGTCAGATCTCCGCCGACTCGGCCTCCCGACGTGCTGGCCGCCTCCCCACTCCCGTGCCGATCTCCTCCCCAACGCGCTTCCCCGCCGCCCCCTCCCGGCCGATCTCCCTCCCGTCGCCTCCCCGCTGCCGCCGCCCCGTCGCCTCCTCCCCATGGCGGGAGCGCCGGAGGGGGAGAGAGACGGCGACGGAGGAGGAGGCGGCAGTGGAGGAGAAAGGCCGCAGCAGGAGAGGCGGTGAAGCTAGGGTTCGAGCAAGCGAGGCGATCCTCCCGGCGTCTCCTCCCGGCGCCAGGCGACTTGGCGTCGCCAGGCGACGCCGTGACAACCTTGTAGACGACAGTGGCCGAAGAAAACGGTTCGTGGAGCTCCTGAAGGAGCTGTCGCAACCAGTAGCACTCAGCGACGACGTGGCGACGACACGAGACTCGCCTCAAGACCGAGCGAGAGATGAGTTTGACGCTTGGAGGACCAAGAGACCAAATTGTCACCAAGGTAGACGCAGAGCTCGGACGTGGATCGGCGGAGTCGGGACAACCACCCGATGCGCGCCGGAATAGGCCGTCAAGGTCCGTGACGGGCCGGTGCCAATGTGAAGTCCAATGGAGAGTGCCCTTCACGTGGCGGAGTATCCGCTGATCAACGCGAGATGAGGCACGCGAGGATCATGCATGTAGAGGCACACCTGCTGAACTACGTATGTCAACTCGAGACGAGTCAACGTGAGGTCTTGTAGAAGTACCGGCGAGACTCACGTACTCGGTGGTTGTCCGTCGACCGGCACCGCCTCGAGGCGCACATCTTAGCACGAGTGTCCACAGGTGTCGCAGTAGAGTGGCACTCGGCCATGCCGGCCCGTTGAATGAGCTCCATGGCATACTGTCGCTGGGACAGAAAAAGGCCGGCAGAAGAACGCGTGACGGAGATGCCGAGGAAGAAGTGGAGAGTGCCAAGGTCTGTCATTGCGAACTCGGAGTGCAGGCGCGAAGAAATGTGCTGAAGCATTGTTGGTGAGGATGCAGTGAGTATGATATCGTCGACGTATAGTAGAAGGTAGGCGACATGGTCTCGGTCTTTGCAAACAAAGAGAGACGTGTCGGACGTCGATGGTAGAAATCCCAAAAGGTGAATATAGGTGGCAAACCGCTGGTACCACGCCCGAGGGGCCTGCTTCAGGCCATATAATGACTTCTGCAATAGACAAACCGCGTCAGGGGCTGCCGGGTCAACGAACTCGGAAGGTTGCTGACAGTAGACAGTCTCCTCCAAGGTGCCGTGAAGAAAGGCATTCTTGACGTCGAGTTGATGAATCGGCCAAGCACGTGAGGCGGCAATACTGAGAACGACCCGGATGGTGGCTGGTTTGACGACCGGGCTGAACGTCTCGTCATAGTCGATGCCGTACTGCTGGGAAAAGCCGCGGACGACCCAACGTGCCTTGTGGCGAGCAAGAGTGCCATCAGAGTGGAACTTGTGCTTGAAGATCCATTTGCCTGTCACAATGTTGGCACCGGGAGGGAGGAACCAATCGCCATGTGCCGTTATCAACCAGTGCCTTGTATTCGTCAGCCATAGCAGCACGCCAGTTGCGGTCGGCCAATGCGCTGCGATAGTTGGCCGGAATGGGCGAGGCGACGATGTGCGTGGCTGAGAAGGTCAAGTGCTGGAACGGCGCCAAGGAGCCAGTTTGGGATCGTGTCACCATAGGGTGCTGGCGCGAAGCACCAGGTGGCACATCCTTGGCTTGAGCGGCGAAGGCCGACTGCTGCCTCCGCAGTTGGTTGTTCGGATCGATCTCCGACGACATCCTCGATCTCGCCATGGAGCCCGAACAAACCGCCCGCGACCTCTGGGTCGCCATAGATGGCCTCTTCCAGGCGAACAAGGAATCACGTGCTATCTTCTTGAGCCACGAATTTCATTCGCTGACTCAAGGCGATTTGCCGGTCGCCGACTACTGCCAACGGGTCAAGACGGCCGCCGACGCCCTCCGCGATGTCGGCCATCCCGTCTCTGAGTCGCAGCTGGTGCTTAGTCTCCTCCGCGGACTCAACGATCGCTTCTCCAATACCGCCGACAACATCGTCAGCGCCCCTGTTCTCCCCACCTTTGTCGCGGCGCGCCATACCCTCGTACTCAAGGAGCTCCGCATGGCCAATTCGGCCAAGGTGACCACCGAGACGGCGCTCGTGGCCGGCACCTCATCCGGCTCCTCCTGTCCCTCTGTTGCCTACGCCGCCACCTCTTCCGTTTCCTCCCCCAGCGGCCAAGCTCGGCGTGGCAACTACAACAGACGGAATCGCACAAACGGCGGCGGGCGGAACGGCGGCGGCAGAAGCACTGGTGGCAACGGCCACCGCTCGATCCTCATGGCGGCGGCGGCTACGCAGCAAAGACGGGCTGGAACCCCAGTGGCCTGCGCCCGGCCGGGCTGTGGATCTGTTTTAATCCTTGGGTGCAGAAGCAACTGTGATGGCGAGCTCGAGCATTCTTGGACCAGGCTGCAGCCAACACCGCTTTGCTTGGCCCTTACATGTCGCCCTTCGGCGCCCACACCGCCAACCCAATTGGGACCAGGCTGGCCTAATTGCTGCACTCAACCAGATGACAGTCCACAATCCCTCCCCGTGGGTCATGGACACCGGCGCCACCTCCCACATGTCCGCATCCGACGGTATCCTCGTGACTCGCTTGCCTAACTCACATACTTTTATCACTGTTGGCAATGGCCATACTATTCCTGTTGTTTGTCGTGGCAATTCTTTCATTCCCATTGGATCCACCAAATTTGCTCTCAAGAACATTCTTGTCGCCCCATCTTTAGTTCGCAACTTACTTTCTGTTCGTCAATTTACCCGCGATAATAAATGTTCTATCGAGTTTGACGAGTTTGGTTTCTCTGTTAAGGACCTCCGGACCCGGCGCGTGATTCTTCGCTGCAATAGTCGCGGAGAGCTCTGATACCATGTTGAGAGAGAGAGTTGGGAAAATGCCTCACACAGAGGTGGAGGGCTTGTGTGATATATATATATAGCCAAAGTACGGCAGTTACAAGAGATCCTCAAAAGGAGGAGATATACACGGTAAGTAAACAGAATATGGTTTATACAATCTAATACGCACCCTTTGCAATATTTGATTTACGGTGTCTAAAAGTCTGAATATTGGTTATTTTTTCATCAATTGCCCAACATTATTGTCAAAAAACTTAGCCAGTGTACTAACTATTTAAGAGCAAGCAATGTGGGCTTTATATATTCAACTTCCAAGTAAAAAGAATACTGCGAGTGCACAGGATTGTTTTTGCACCTTAGAGTCTTATCCCAGCTTCCAGAGACAAGAAGATTCATTTGAGGAATCCATGCAATCTCCTTGACAGGTGCATCATGCATTGCAACCGTCTGAGCCTGCCCACCAGACAACAGAGGCCACATTTTGACCTGTTTATCACATCCTCCGGAGAAGACAGTAGTCCCATCATCTTTCCAAGCCGAGCAGAGGACCTGATGGAATGAAACAATAAAATCAGCACACCAGACACTAACTACTAGGAAATCAATCTAATATGGTACATGTTCTCTGAAGAAAACATTGAGATCATACAGGCTGATCATGCGATATGGATGCCTTTGGCTGACTGCTCCCACCAACTATCTCCCAGCACCTCACCTGTACAAAACTCAAAGCAGGTCCCAGCAAGATATATCGCATCAATAAATGCGAACTGTAAATTACAGAATAAACAAATTTACCTGGTTATCCCAGGAAGTTGCCACCAGCAGATTACTCTTGGGACTAAAACTGAGGCTTGAGACTGAGTCGCCGGGATTAGGCAGGACCTGCATTTACAAGCAAACATCACAGTAAATATGTAGTCTTCACGGAATGGGAAGACACACACAAAAAAGGGCATTGCTGCATAAAGCATCACACCTCAAATGACTTGTTCGGATTCGTGTTTGTGGTAAGACTTGTTAGACTTGCCATCTCTCCTTCTGCCTGATCCTTCAAACTGAAACAAGAGATAATTAAGAGAAATGAAATAATTACAAGCACAAATCACTGATGCAATGTCCCAAGCGAGAGAATAAATTCCAACTTAAAATAGCTCAAAAGATTGCATATATAAAGAATCGAACGATTACCACATTCCCCAAGATCACAACCAGGTTTCATCATAAGGAAAGTCATTACCAAAGTCTGCACTAGAAAATCCCCCACACAAACACCGCACCTAAGACAGCGCAAGCGTACGGAAAACAAAGCGTAGCTCCAAAATGGGCAAATTATAACCGAATCGAGCAACGAGAAACAATGGGCACAAACCCTCGGATCACTTCACTAGAAATGCGGCCTCCCTCACCGTTTAAATTCGCAAACAAAAGTCAAACTCACCGACCAACAGCGGAAAAAAAATCACTAGAAAGTAACATCGCAGAATCGCCCAAACCGCGCCGCAGGAAGCGGCGGGGCAAAAACCCTAGATTCAGCTACAGAAAAGCTACAAGCGCGGCGTGACCGGGGGGATCCAAGGCTTGCACGAGCCGCTCGATCCCGCTATTTCGTTCCGGAAATCGCGAGCGGCGGCAGCGAGCTCGCATCAGACACCGGATCAGAGCACCAATCCACAGCGCATTTGGGAACACGACGCGCCTCAAGGGGAACAACCCACACACACAGATATTGCGCCAAGCACGCCCAGCCCAACACGGCGCAACCGGATCGAACCGCGAGCGCAGGAACCCTAGAGCAGCAAGCGAGCGCGTAAGAGCGGAGGTGAGGATTCGGGGGCTTACGGGACGCGATCGCCGCCGGCCGGGAGCACGACGAATGGTGCGGTGCGTGCACGCGAGACGGTTGTGCTGGCTTCTCGACGAGCTCCGTGGGATTGGGTTCGTTGCGTTATTGCGTAGACTAGACTGCCGAGTGTACTACTACTGATGATATTATTCTGGGGGCTCACGCGTAGCGTTGGATACACGCTGGGACGTGGACGTGGCCTTATCTCCTCCGTCCAGAACTCGCGCTCCCCCTTCTCCACCGCCGAGCACGCCTCCTTTGAAGGAAAGCGCCAGCTAGAACCCGCCTACTGCGGCACCAGGCGAATTGAGCGTGTCGTTGAAGAAGTCTGTGTTCTATCCACGCTCTTCCGTTCCGTTCTGCGTCATTCCTGCCGGGCGCAACTCACCTTGGTCTATTGCTGATGACTGCGAATTATAATTTTTAGATATCCATAAAAGAGTATGAAGAGATATAAACTTATGTGTAATTTTTATCAATATAAATAAAGTCCCTGTAGTGTGTACTACAATCGACTGGTAGACACAGTCTTAAAAAACACTTCGTATAAAAACTAGTCGTTGCAGAAGATCACTTTATTGTAGAAAAACGGTTTTTAAGAATTAAAAGAATATATATATATATATATATATATATATATATATTCTAGCTTCTTTGAACATAAACCAATATAAGTATAAATAGTTCCTACCAGAGATCACGCTAAGCACGTGCGGTAGCAACTATTCTAGTGTTGCAGGGCGCTACTGATGACGCAGACAAGCAAAAATGCCAATGCAGGGATCATACGTGCAGCATGAATGAGGAACAACAAAGTGAGAAACCGCTGCACGCAGACGCCTCTAGAGAATGCATCTGTTTTAGCCACCCAAGTGAGACGAGATTATTCTGATTCGTTGGTCGGTGATCGGGACGGTCCACAAATGGCGATTGCATGAACGCCTACACAGATTGCATGACTGCGTAGCATATGTTGATACCTTCTCGATTTGTACATCTATAAATGGTGTGTATATATAGGACTTCTTCTTCTAATTTTTATTTAAAAAAGCTCAAAATAAATATGAACATCTGACTTCTCAAAACGACTTCTTCACTTCTCTTTTCCGTCTCGCTTTGGAGATAAAGACAGAGGTCATGGAAGAATCACATATCCTACTCTTCTCGCTCCCGTCTCATGCGCGCATCTCTCCCACACTTCTCTACCGCTCGCGCTCTCCTTCTAAAAGCCATTTCTTTCAGCCACTATTAATTATTTTCAGCAAAAAGCTATCGGCAACGGCTAATACGAATGTCTCATATTTAGACGGTTGAAAATTAAGCAATTTTAGCAAGTAATTTTGTTTAATTCCAGATTTAAATATGAGTAATGAAGTAATATTCCAGCAGTTTCTATATGACAAGAGAACAACAGAAGATACATAAACATTGAAGTACTACTCCAGTCATATGAACAAAGGAATGAACTTAACAGGGTAATCATGTGAGCCTCTAAATCTTGCATAATGCATAGATTTTGTTTAAATGTTTGCTCTCAGGTGTCGGGCTGCACGCACAGTGAGCACGACCTCCTCGCCACTAATGGTCAAGTCTTAATCAAAATTAGGTGTGACAATTTCTAAGAGATAATGATAGGCTGTGAGCTCTAATATTACTCACCAAATACTAACAACAATCTGCGAATTAATTGAAGTAAATATTGACAAAACTGGTATTGCTAATTCATAAACAGATTGCTTTAACAGAGAAGCATCAACAATATGAGAAGGTAAATAATCAACTTGAACCGTCAACATAACAAATCACAGTCTGTCTTATAGCCACAAATTATCACACTACTATCACTTTGACCAATCTTCACGGAGCAATCTCACAGCCCACAGAAATCATGCAAAAAGTTACCCACTACTAGTGATATTAGTAATTCAGAGATGAACAAGCATACATATATCACTAGCACGACATACTTTAAGTACCGTAGAAATCAGAAAGCACCAAGAATACTCACTGTAGTGATGGCACTCTAAGCCACCAAGTCGACTGTCAAGGCAAGGCACGTTGCCCTAGAAAACCAAATACTGTCGTATGCCACGGTACCAACGAGTTCCGGAGATACAATGCCCAACTCCGAAGATTCGGAATACACCAAATCCTAAAGCCGAAGTGCTGGTAATGCTGCACAAAACAAACAGGGAAGTATGAACTTTTCGCGCACACAAGTCTCACAAGGAGATGCCAACCCCTTGAAAACCAGAAGTCGGCCACAAGCTGCACACAAGAACACACAATGCCCATAAGAACAGCAACCCCCTGCGAGCACACTACTAACCAGCCCCAAAGCCCCCAGATCAGTAACGAATCAAGCCGCTATAGATAGACTTCGGGTCCACTGGGGACTTACTCTTGATTTCTCTGTCATGAACATGTTTGCTCCTCTGGATTTAAAGGGAAAAGCAACAGGGATTTAGGAGGAAGAAGTGGCGTCGCCTAACGGCCTGAGCGCCCCATGCGCCCAAGAGGCGAGGAGATTGGGAGGAGCTGGTGCGGCCATCACATCTGTTGAGAGGCCGGCAGCTCTGTCGGACCCAGATTTTTCAACCCAGAATTCTCTGTGATTCCACCGTACTATTCTTTGGATCAGTAGATAATGCTCACAGATACAGTACTGAACATCAAAGTACATATCATGCAGAAGTGAATAAATTGCAGCAGCGGAAACGAAGCACACATGTGAGACCCTCAGGATGTGCCCACATGCAGCCAACTAGGGGTTCGCGACCTAGTTCTTAGACACATTCATCTTCTTCACCATTATGTCCAGGTGTATTGCTGAAGCGTAGCGATCTGACTTCTGATTCTAGATTATTTGAGTGAGCAAGGGTGAGCACAAACCACCGTGCTCTGCGAGCCAATACATAGGATACAAATAGATAATATGCATAGCTTATCAAGAAAAGGCTCTAGTTATTTTATTTACCACAAATTGCGTTAAAATATGTTACTTATAAATTTTCTAAGACCTAGCAGTTTTGAACTTAAAACATATTGTGCGAAAGAATGCAATAATAGTAACGATCCAGATTCCATCCATCGTTACATAGCTTCTGCACCATATGCTAACCTTTCAGCGTTATAACCGCTTAACTTATCACTAGGACGACACCTAGGGCAATGATGCGAAAATACGACTAGATTTGATGTTGTGAATTAAAATAGTCTTTATAATATAGTTGGGAATAACAAGGTGCACATCGTTTAGTTATATGCATAAGAAATAACATCATGCACGATGCAACAAACCGAAATATTCTTACGATACATGTGCGTCTTTTTGGAATGAAAATAAATTGGACCTTCAGGGACTAGTTCGGAACGGCCCGACCTACTGCGTGGACCGGAGCTATTTTCCCTTCCTTGCGACCTCGACGTTGAACTCCTTGGTGACCTCTTTGGACTTGTCCGTTATTTCTCTCTTTTTCTCGTGCTCCCTGCACGTGCATGCGTTGAGATGAGCTTTCATCTCCCGACGTATGCGCTCTGTTTGCTCGTCGTTGCGGCACTCCTCCTCTCGGATCTCACATGCCTTTTTGACATTCCACTCCTCAGAATTGAGAGTTCATTGGTCATGTGGGTGGATCTCTAGGTCGATCCACTTGCGGTAGCCACATAGCAGTTTTAGGCTCTACGGGTACATGGAAGAGATTGTTAGTGTGTACTTTCAAAGAGAAATAGTTGTGGAACACACCGTAACTAGTCCTTACCGGCTGCCGATTGCTGCTCGTGTCCCAACAGTGGTTGGGATATTCAGAGTAGTTCGCGCAACCCTAGTAACGCATATCTAGGCTGAGGTGCTGCTTATACTTGAAGAACTTGCATGTGTCTCTACACCAACAGAGGGGCGGCGTCTCCCCCTCAGGAGAATATTGTGGCAAACCACTTAGTTGGAACGTTCGGGACGGGGTTGCTACTATGGGGGCGTCATTGCGGTGAGGTGCTCTCCTAGCACGCTCTGCCTATTTAGCCTGGGCTGCAACAACCCTTGATTGTTCGTCGCGGGCCACAACAGACCTTGCTAGTTCATAGGTCTTCTTCCATTACTTCATCATCTTGTCCTATTGCTTCTTCTGCCTCTTGTCCATCCCGACGCGGTGAAGAAAACTCTAGTATACTGTTGGGTTTGATTGTGTAGTATTCTCTCCCCAATCTGCTTCCACGCATACCACCGCCACTCTTCTCTCTCTATTCGAGCTCTCTCCTACTGTACATAATTCCTAATAAATTGCAAGAATTTACATGACGCTGACAAAATTAATTAAGTAATTAAGAACACGACATACTGAATTAAATGCCAACATACTAGTTTTAACGGTAAGAGTTAATTTTCAATGTATTTATGGTATTAAATTCATTCCTAATTAATCATAAATATTGTCTAAGAATGTCTTAAATTTTCACATGCTCAATGAAAATTTTCCCACTACTCTAACATGCCACCGAATCCTCCCAGTTAAATATTCACAATAAAATAAATTAAATACAAGCGTGTTTCTCCTTCCTTTTCTTTTCCCCTCCTGTCTTCCGTATGGTCTTTCCTCTAACGGGACTAATTCCTTCCTACCTAATGGAATTAATTCATCTAACCTAAGTTGTATTATTATTTTCTACAGCTATAATTTTATACGAATGCTAATCTTACACTAAACAAACTATTGACTTAATACAAATTATTTTTACTAAAACATAGCAAAATTTTTACCTCCTAAAGTAGCGGAACCTCCTCCTCTCTTTCCCCCCTCCTCTTCTCTCCTATCATCTCCTTTTCTTCCCCTCCTCTCCTCTTCTTTCTTTCCCTTCTCTTCTCTCCTTTCTTTCTCGCGTGGCGTCGTTGTATGGGTGCGTTCGGTCGAGAGGCCAAGCACCTGATTATATAAGCCGTCCAGTCGTTGTATCGTTGGGCGATAGGAGGTGCAGTCGCTCAATGGTTGAGCGACAGGATTGCAGTCGCCTTACCGTTGAGCGATTGCAATTATGTCACCCAACGGTTCACTTACTAATACCTATCGCCCAACCGTTGGACGACAAGTTCCAGTCACCTGACCATTGGGTGATTGCAATTATATCGCCCAACGGTTCACTTACTGCTACCTGTGGCCCAACTATTAGGCAACAAGTTCCAGTCGTCTAACCGTTCATTGATAGAAGACTACTTTTGCAAAAAAAAAACAAATTGTAGGTATATTTCTGTATTTTAAAATAAAAAATGAATTATTTTAAAAAAAATTATGTCTTCTTCAACCATGTTCGCTTTTTCGGTGGCATAGAAAATCATCAGCTGCAATAGAGCTAGTAGTATTTCTTTTCTTAGTTAGATGAGGCCTGGTAATTAATTAACCATCAGAACTATGCACTCCATGCATGGTTCAGCTTAAGGTAGTAAATTCCCGGTTCACCTTGAACAGAGCAGTAAATTAAGTGCATTCGTGGTGTAGTAAGTACTCCATTTAGTCACAGAAGAATAACGTCTTAGAATCCATATATTTAAACAATTATATCCTTCTCTTTCGAAAAAAAAAATTACAACGATGATAAACGATATCAGTTTGATATGAAAGTGGCAGGAGTAAGTTTGCCATCAATAATGCTTTTGTAATATTGTTCTTTTATCAGTATTTTTCAAATAAACATTACTAAAATATAATGTCCAAGGTTGAATTTTATTAACTTTGGAAAACAAAATGACTCATTCTTTCTTGACTAGATGAAGTAGTAACACATTGGTGCGTGGCAACGAAGCATTCTCCTTTGCTCCAAAGGCCCTAAATTAAGAAGATTGCAACCTTTTGACCTAATTAAAGAAGATACTCCAAGATAAAGGCATAAAGATTAGCCAATTCATTAACTAGTAATTAGTTAATTAAGCTACAGTCCATTTTTAATTATGCAAGCCTTGATGCAACCGGCCCCTTGCTGGTTTCAGCGTTATCTAAAGCTGCCTAAGTCCCCATCCAGTATTTTCTTTTCGATCTTTTTTGTGTAAAATCCAACGGCTCCTTTGCTTGGAGGGTTCCTTCATGGTCTCATTTTCCTTTATTATCTTCTCCCTTCCTGATTTCCACCTCGTTTTCTGCCCTCTTCCAATACCATCATATTATCTGTTACTTTTTTTATGTTTTGAAAAAAAGGTTAACCTTTTGTCAATCGTGGACCTGTCTATGGGCAGCCTGACAGATCTCCTTGCTCTGTTGTATGCCTTTCTCTATTTTCTCAGGCTTAGTCATGCCAACTTTCTTTTATAGAACAGGTTCAAAAAACAACTCTTTTTTTAGAACAAAGGGAGCCTATAGCTCACCCCATGCCTTCTCCATTGGAACTCATCCAATTCCCCTAGTCTTTCAATATATTTTAATAATTGTTTATATCTTTACTACTTATTTATTGAAATGATAAGTCGGCCCAGTGTCACATTGATCTCCTTCCGTGTTTGCTGAAGCACATTTCTTAGTTTTTTTTTGCAAGACAAGAAGGCAATTAATTAGTAAATGAATGCAACAGCCCATTAAAACAACTTGAGCCAATGAACCATTTATTGTCCATTAACACAGGGAAAGATTCAGATTCAGGTTCAGATTTAATAGTACGCAGAATTGCAAGTGAAGTGCTAATTATGATACATCACTATCTGGATATAGAAACAGATTCATGACTGGCTACAACAGTACAATGTACGCCATTACACATTCCGACGTACTAACTTTCATACGCTACTCTTACATACCCTTCATTTCTTTTCTGATGTCCTAGAGGCAGGGTATATTTTTCTGACAAGCCAGAGAATGCCGCATCCGAGCTTCTCTTTGGTCACCCGATGCTCATGACCTGTTGAACTGCCCTTCTTTCCCCTGCGCAGCTGGCCTTTCAGAGCAATGGCCTCAGCTGCTTCGTACGCCATTGCCGGCTGCAGCTGCTGCTTGCAGCAGAGCCAAAATGGTTTAGATGCTATCTGGTTAAGACTTCAGAATGCATCAGGCTGCTTGCTTCAGGCGACTGAAACCAGATGGTGAAGTATTTGTACGAGTGTACGACTTGATGCAGGAAGGAAGAGCTGGCTGGCTTGGCAGCCAAGGAACTGGGATGTCTGAATTCTCATCCAGTCAGAGGTCAAAGCATGATCCATAAGTAAAGGAGAAGTATTCCTTGAGAATATTTGGTTGCCTGCACGTTTCACACGAGTAGTTTAGCTGGACATCAGACTCAGTTTTGACGGTTTGTAGGATCAATTGAAAGAGTCTCGATATATAATCTTGATGGGGATGGATGGATGGGTGCCTTGTGCATCCTTCAGAAGTGCACTCAGGTAATGAATCGGTTTTTGGCCTTGTTGAAGAACCCCGTGAAGCAATACAACCAACAGGATCATTATCGACGGCAAAACATCATCCATTGATATACGTACATAGAAAGGAAGAAGCACCAGCCTTCAGAACCCGGCCTGTCTCAAGCGCTTGTACACGCACTAGGCGCCTAGGTGTATTCTGCCTCGGAAAGCGCACTACGATCACAGACGGTTTATAACTATCATCACAGACGATTATCAAATAGTCTAAATTTATATGTCTGTGATAGTAAGAAGTTATCACAGACGATTCTCAAACTGTCTATAAACACAGACGGTTTTTCAAAAAACCATCTTTGATATATTAAGTATCACAGACGGATCTTAAATATAGCAATCTGTGATATGCTAATTATCACAGACGGTTAATGCCAAAAATTGTCTGTCATATTTATATAGCACAGACGATTTATTACTACAAACCGTTTGTAATAGCTATTTGAATATCTATATTATTTCCTGTTTTTCAGCTAGTCTCAGGAAACGCTAGACATGCCCTCTGAAAACAAGCAAACATATCGCATATATAGCACACGACAATCATTACACAGATATCACAAATGCATTAAACAACTAAATGAAGTACATTTCAATGAATTGTTTGATTAAATACAATTGAGTGATTACAATTGTATCAAATGTTTCAATATCTAATCTTCATCGCCGGGGCAAAACTCTCCAGTCTTGTTTATGACCTCCGTTATCAAAAATTGGGAGAGCTTTCCTCGAATTTCGGCGTGTTTGTCAAGATCGAATGTACTTACGTCGAATTCTACACTCTGTCGCTAGGAATGTTAAAGTCATTAGCATATATATATATATATATATATATATATATATATATATATATATATATATATATATATATATATATATATATTGTATAATAATAGGGCACCATGGTGCCCCTGCTCTATGATTGAGACTTTCCATCCATGATTGATTTGCTAAATCAATGACTTCCTTTCTAAATCGATGCCTTTTCAAATTAATGAATGTTAACGGGTTTGCCTGATATATTATATACCATTGCACTAGTACGAATCTAAAAGCAATCCAAAGGTAGGGATGCTTGTTGCCCGTACACTATGGTGCCCCATTTCAACGCCCTATATTATATATATATATATATATATATATATATATATATATATATATATATATATATATATATATTGATAATCATGAAATAATTATTGACAAGAGTGGTTGGAAACAAGAGCGATCGGAAGCTCCATAGAGTGGTCGAAAAACTCTTGGGGTTGGAAACTATAGAGTGGTCAAAAAGTTATGGTGACAGTTAGAAGCTGCAGTAATTTGAACATTGTCAAAAGATACAATGAGGCACGAGGAAGAAGAGAGGAGGGGGGATACAGGTGGGGTCCACCTGTCAGCGAAGAGAGAGGGGAAAGGGTTGATGGGTCAATTCCAACATTGATGGTGCAGAACAACATGGTGCGAAGAGTGAAGTTCTCTCATTTGTCCGCATCCCATACCTGTACCTCTTACTTCCATAGTGTCACAAGATCTTCCACCAATGGTGCTAGATACACATCAATATCATTCTCAGGTTGCTTCGGCCCTTGGATAAGTAGTGACATCAAAATGTACTTCCGCTTCATACACAGTCAAGGAGGAAGGTTGTGCATGCATACATTCATGGGCAGGTGCTATGTCGTCTGCTCATGTTACCGAAAGGATACATTCCATATGTACACAACCCAAACATTATATTCCTCGGTTCTGCAGCGAAGTCTACAAACATCCTAACGATATTCCTCCACTAAGCAGAATCAACAGCGTGTCTTATTATTCCAGCTTTCTTACGCTCCTCCGAGTGCCAACGCAGCAATCTTGCATCCTTTCGGTTCGCAAATAAACGCTTCAAATGGGGAATTTTTGGCAGATACCACAACATCTTAGTAGAAGGTTCTTACTTCACCTCGATTCCTTCGTCGTCATCGGAGTCAATCTTACGCTTGTATCGGGATGCTTTGCACACCGGACAAATGTGTAATTTTACTCTTTACGGTAGAGGATACAATCATTCGAATATATATGTATTCTTTCTACTTCCATTGTTATGGACAAAGAACCTTCTTGGCTTGGTAGGTGATTCTCGGCAACATATTTTTCTTTGGAAGGATGTTCGTTAGGAGACCTAACAATGTCGTGAAACTTTTGTCGGACCAACCATTACTTGCCCTCAATTTTAGCAGTTCAAGAACAGATGATAACCTTGTGTATTGCGGTTTGCAACATAGGAACAAATGTTTCTTCAGATCCTCCATCAAGCCCTCGAATTTACCAAGCTCTATCTCACTATAGTTTCCTTCTGCATCGCGTAGCATCTGATCTAGATTATCATCATACGATCTATCCTCATCGAAAGCACAGTCTACTACCGGCATATCTTGTCTCCCTCGACACCTTCCTATATAATATTCTCTTCACCGTGACTGGTTCAATATGTATACCCCTTTTTGAAACCCCTTCAAATCAGGTGAAGTTCGATCTGCATTGAGTTAGTAAACATCTTCATATTATCATAATCAATGCATTGACAGCACATATATTCCATTCCCTTCTTCAACATATCTTGCTCGGCCGCTCTTCTAAAAACAGACACGTCATTAATGTACTCTTCATTCACATGGTTTTCAACGTACATCTAGTTTCGGTCCATCTATACTACACATGTATCAAATTAGTGTCAGATTAGATTATTAATGCTACTATATATAGGTAGCCAGTTATGTACTATTCATGAAGCAATATATATCGAGCAAGAATTAATATGTTGAAGTAAACTAGGAGTAGTAGCGGCTAGTATAGCTTATTTTGTAGTAGCGGTGACTTCACCCATTTTCTGCCTCCTTCCCATAGGTGGCAACATAAACCAGCTCTGGTCCTCGCAGCATGTCATGTGGCATATATATATACATTTTACTCATGGGTGTAATTACACCTACCTTTAATATGCCACTTAAACAAATTTGAAATACTCCTTTATCATTTTAGCTATACTCGTATACTAATTATAAGATACTCCAATGTAAATCACACGAAAAAATTGCTAGGGGTTCCTAGTTTTTAGCATATTTTGTAAATACCTTCGTATACACATATAAAAAGGAGTATGTCGAAAAAATATATATACCACCTCTGAAAAATTGTTCATACCACCTAGATAGTCTTAAATACTCGTATACTACATGTACATGCCATCCGTTACGTGAGATACTCTCTACGTTGTGAGATACAACATATGGTGTGTATATATATGTGTGTACGTGCGTGTGTGCATGTGTATGCGCGCGAGCATGTATCAGGGCATTATTTCCACCAAAATGGGAGAGCCACTTTAGACTAATTATGTTTGGAAATTTAGAGTCCACTAACAACATTCAACTTAGCCTCAGTGCCACAAATTCGTCACGCAAGGAATGTTGATGGCATGTTGCAGCTGGGTTCCATCAGCCGTCGACGTGCAGCCCATCAGCCAGCTAGAACATCTCGATGTGCATGCATCAATTCACCTTCCATTGCAGACTCCAACCGACGGTGTCCATCTCATGATGGCCATTTCTCTGACACAGTCCATTGAACTGTTTGCTCTGTAATTTACTACCCATCTCTGAATCGAGTCTGCACATGCTGCATATGGAGTTACCATGCCATCTTCTTGTCCAAAGTACAGTAAAAATGTAAAATTTCCTCACCACAGTCACATGCCTATAAGCTAGTACTACTACTAATAAGTGTGCTCTATTATTCTTGCCAGTTCCATTTGGACTTTGGGAGTAGCTAGCCATGCGTTTTGCATCCATTAGTTAACATTTCACACGTCCTTTGATGGAGGCTAACTAGGCCTAAGATATTCGGTCCTGCATGGTGGAGCACTAACCGTGCTGCTCCTCCATGAATAGATTACTCATCCTGAGGTGATCTTTGCCTGGAGATCTGAGAAGCATAGAAGAAGAATCTCCTCATTTATTGCCACCTTATGATCGATGTTGACTTTGGAAATTTAGATGGTCTGCACTGGAGAAGAAATTACATTACCACGAACGGTCGGTTTTACACTTCCAATCAAATGTCATGCAGGAAATTGGCAATTTCTTGCGCACGCTTAAACCTTCCACATGCTCAATCTGGACCGTCCGATGCGCGGTTAGATGATTCAAAAGCTTGTGCAGTCCCTCCATGGGTTGTCAGTAGTCACGTCTTCCCTGCAGTCAATCCCCTCCAGTAAGTCAATGGCACACCATCTTATTAATTGATTCCATGGCTCAAAAAAAATAGACTAGTAGTACCTCAATGTCGTATGCTACTGTGCATTTGCATATGAGTGCATCACCTCAAAGCCTCATCTGTGTCCAAAGTCCTACCATTCCAAAACCCAAGAAAGCCAAGAAAGACGCTGTAGCTGTAGCTGCAGTTCTAGTTCCTTCACATTGCTGCAACAAGCAAGGCCAAGATCCTGCAAGCAAGGAGAGGGAGTGGTGTAAAACAGCAGAAAGTGCATTGTACACATTTAGGAGTAGGAGATGGATGGGAGCAAGTACAGATCAAAAGGCAACGGAATGGCCAGCGCCGGCAAGAGGCTACCCTGTGTGCTGCTGCTGCTGCTGGCCCTTGCCACAGCTGCGCTGAGCGTCGTCATCCTGCACAAGGTGAGGGAGCACCGCACCTTTGCTGTGCACCTCCAGGAGCGCGACCGGCAGATCGTCTCCCTCCGGATCTTCCTCCAGGTACGGTAATGGTCCCATGGATCATGGCTTCTATTTACCTGCATTGCTCACTGTATTGGACCTTTTGTTTCTGGGCTAGATTGTTTCTAAGAAACATGGTGTAACACAAACTGCAGCCATTTCAGTTGTTTGAAAGTAGGAGGTGCAAGGAAAATGGTTCTTGCAGTTCTTCCGCAGACCCTAAAAAAAAGTAGGAGGTGCATGGAAAATGGGTCTACAGCAACAGAAAATTGCACAAGTTTTTAAGCAGTTGATCGATTGATAGGATGATTTGTACCAACCTATTAATAACAACTGGTAGCATAGGCTCTGTCTAATTTTGCTTTGTTAGAGGATGCACTCCTAAAAATACAAAATTATGCCCATGATTACCAACCTTAACTACAACATTCAGTGCCTTTTTCTAAAAACCAATATTCACTGCACAAATGACATTTTAGAGTTGTCAAGTAGTATATTTTGGAATCTGAACATGTATTGGTATTTATGAACACAGAACACTCAACGAAGACTTGCATATTGACAACAATTGCTGGAAAACTTTGGGCTGCAAGCATATTATGAATCAAATTAAGCCAAAATTTGCATTGCCTCCCAACACATGAACATAACACATACAGGATTTTGGGAACAGTAACCATAGGTGATCAGTTTTGGTCTAATAATTGAATACCCGATGCAACATTGTTCTCATCAGTGTTAGTTTCAACTTAGCCAGAGAACAAATCAATTTTTGCCCAAGATCTACGCTAGGTTCTTTTTAGCTTTGACTTTGACTTATCATTTCCTGCTATAGTAATTAGCTTTTAAACGGTGCGTCTTTTTAAGACAGTGTCTACAGGTATATTATAGTAGGCATTGTACCGAATTCAGCTATACTGGTTAAAATCGTATACAACTATTTCCTTTTGCGTACTGTCTCTCGCGAACAGTCAGAATTCAAAAACCATAACCCAAAAGCCACAGCCACAGCCCAAAAGAACTCACCCCTAGCAAAACTTGGTCAATCAAGAGTTTTGCACCACTAGCCTTTTCTCCAACAATAACACGTAATTTTGAATTGACAAGCAAAAGTATTGCAAAACTTGATCAGAATCAGGAAAAACGTTCATAAGTAGCAGTCGGCTTTAAAATTCCTAACCAGCTAAATTTTCAAAAACTCACCATTTTTTATTAGTGCTAACTAGGTATACGGAGCTATGAATATAGTGTTCCAAAAGATCTCTTAATTTGCTACTGAGAGGCTAACTATTATGAGCTACATATGATTTATTCGTATACATTGTAAGTTGTACAGATCTGTAGCAGACATAGAGCTTAAATTGCCATCTCTTTTTTTATGTGTGATTTTCCAATTAAACAAAAATAATATAACTAACCAAACTTTGCTGCATTACTCTTTTCATTTCCCAGAAAGAAAAGGCACTTAACAAAGAGATGAAGAGGAAGGTAGAAGAACTGAAAGCCACGACATCTTCCCTAAGAACTCAGAAGACAGACCTGAAAACAAAGCTCAAGGGACTGGAAGCCACAGTCACAAATCTTGAGAACACTCAGAAAGAACTGGAAGCAGCTCTCATGGAGAAAGACAGCCACATCAACCAAATAGAAGAGAAAGCAGCAGGTACAAACCCTGACCACATGGCAGCTCTGATGGAGCTCCTGCAGCGAAAGGAAGCTGAACTCGAAGAGATCAAGATCAGGTTCCAAGATTACAAGATAACAGGCAGAAAGAGGCCAAACGGCATAAGTGGTAAGAGCACTCCTGTGCAAACGAACAATGCAAATGCAACATCTGATATTGCGGTAGTCGAAAAGGCTACAAACTCCAGTGGTGCGATGCCCACTAAAGCAGAAGGAAAGAGCTCTAGCAACACCACAGTTACAGCAAGCAAACACCAAAAAGACAGATCTTTAGAAGAAAACGGATGAAATCCACAACTAACATGGAAGATGATGGCTTACAAGATAAAACAAGTGATGTTGTTGAAGATATAGATGAAATTTACGGAGAAAGTCATTCAAGGAAGTCTGAGTTTCCTCGGCGGAACAAAAGTTTTTGACTAACAGTCGAGTAGGCAGTGGAGGAGAAGAACTGGATGGGATAGAACTGTCATGGCACTCCTTAGACCAGGACAGTGACCGTGTCAGATACAATAAACTGCTCAAGAAGGAAAATGATAAAGCTTCTGATGAAACCAAGAAGCCAAACAAAACTGATGGTGACTTGGAAAAGATCTCCATAGATATCTTAAGTGATGCCAATCAAAACAAATTGAAACAAGCTGTGGAAGAGATGGCTGGTGCTGCTGATGTGAAGCCCAAGATGTCTGTAAACAATGATGGAACACAACAGCAAAACAAGAGACACAAGAAAAGGTCTAGATCCAAGAAGAAGAAGATGATCGATATTGCAACTATTATTGATGATGGAGAAGTTACAAAAGAAAGGGAAGTAGATGCCACATCGATCCCAGAGTGAGTTTTTGCAATTAAAAGAACTGCATTACAATGATAGAATACCATGGCTGAAGAGAACCTTCTAGATTATTGGATAGCGAACAAGAACACTGATACCATTTTGATAGGTTGAAATGCTTTGGAGAAATGAAGGCAGAGAGTAGCTGAGCAAATATAGTGATCAATTTATAGCTCATAGCACCATATAACTTGTTCTCTACAACATCACGAATTGGTTTTGTTTTACGAACTTGATAATATAATGTTTCTACAATTTATCTTCTGTTGACGAAGCAATTTTGCATAGTTCGTCATAAAGTCTGTACTACCATTTTCCTCTTGAATAGAGTAAAATCATCCTGCACCTTACGATTTCTGCAAGCATGTGTGGTGATTGGTGAGTCCGTGACCCCAAAACCATGCAAGCAATATGGTAGCTCAATACTACTGACATGGTACAGCTAGACCTTGTTGTAAGTGTGAGAACACGCTTGACATATGGCATAAAAAAGACTTATTAATATACAATGCAACATTAAGCAATTATTACAATCACTGAATGGAAAGCTTAGGCTGCAAATGAGATAGGTAAACATTAAGCCATTGCAGTCATCTATTCAGATAGACAAATAGCATCTGTTAAGGAGATAGAGATAGAGTTGTATTAGGAGATAGAGTTTGGATTCTATTCCATATATGCCTTATCTCTATATGGCATATCTCTTATACTCTCCTATATATATGATCCTTTGGGTCTCATATCAATACACACAATATTCATAACATGGTATCAGAGCCTAGGTTCCATACCTAGTCTCCGTTCGTCTTCCGCTGTCGCTGCCCCCGGGAGAATCGATCTCTCCTGGGGGCGGCCATCTTCTCACCGTCGTCGGTCTTGAGCTGGCTACTACAAGATCAGCGATGCATGCAACGAGCGCAGGATGAACAACGCCCACTCCATCACTGCACGAACGCTGAGGCATGCATGCACAGGCCGGCGGCACCGTCGCGACTCGCGCGTGTAAAGATCCCTCCTTGGATTGGTCTGGGTACGACGTCCTCCACGGCCATCACATGGTATCAGCTCCCTGTGCCGCCGCTCCTCCGCGGCCTCGCGGCTCTCCAGCGCCCGACAGATCGCCGAGCACCGCCGATCACCCCGCCTGAGCCACCTTGGCCGAGAAGGACCGCGCCGCCCACGAGCGAGACGCCGCCGCGGATCTCCACCCGGTGCTCTTCCTCTTCGTGGCCGCGCCGAGCGCCACCGCTCGGCTCGGGCGAGGATCACCGGCGAGGTACTTGTTCTTCCGCTGCCGCACGACCGCCTCGCCGTGTCGCCCACCCGCCGCTCGGTCGCCTCCGCCTCGCACCTCTCCCAGCGCTTGCGGTTGTCACCGTGGCCATCACGATATCCACGCCGACGTGGTTCCCGCACATCACGCCAAGATCAACCTCGTGCTCGGTGCATCTCGGTCGCACTCTTGTGCATTATCTCGCCAGACGCCGCAAGATCGTCTTCTACTCGAGGCCGTGCGGCGCGAGTACTACCACCCGATCCGGGTCAACCACGGCCGCCTCGCGGCGCCGACGGCGTCAAGGTCGACGTGCGCGAACATCATCGAGACCCTCGGCGAGGGCCACGGTGGTCGCGTCGCCTCACGCCGCCTACCACCGCGCCGAGGCCTCCGGATTTCCACCGCCCGCCGCCTCATGGCTTCTTCACGTGTGCATGGCTTCTTCACGTGTGCATGGCTTCTTCACTCATGCATGCATGCATGGTACAAGACGGCCGGCTCATGCACGCCGTGGGAGTTCTCGCTTGTTGACGCATCGAGGATCGGTTCCTTTACCATGCTAGCCTTCCGGATCACTTGTCCGGTAGATGCGCCTCGCCGCCAGCAGCCAAGGACTTTCGATCCTCTGCCCAAGCACTCCGCCTCCGGGAACAAATTGACTCCACTGCCGACCATCACCGTGCTCGCCGCCGGCCCGCCGGATCCATCCGCCGTCATGGTCGCTCTCATGGCCGCCACCGAAGCCTCGCATTGCGCCACGCGTCGTTCGCTGCCGCCGACCGCCGCCTCCGCCTCTCCGGTGCCTCCGGCCTCCCCACCGCCGCGCGGCCGCAACCGCTTCCCGCATGGCTCATGGTGCTCGCCGCCCCGGCTACCACCCGAGGCGCCGCCGCCGCCGATCCGGCCTCGCCGCACCGCGCTGCGCTTGTGCATTGCGCGCCGACCACTGCCGCTCTGCCGACTCTGTCGTCTAAGGTCGGCCGTTATCGACCCCGCCGACTCCACCGCCGCCACGCCTGCTCGTTTCAGTGAGTCGGTCTTTAATTATCTTTCTTTGAGTCTTCGTTGCGCCCATCCAAAATCCGTAGTCTCTAATCTCTAGTTCGCCCAAGCCGTGCGAGTCCACAAATTTATTGTCATCATAGAAGTGTAGGATTTTTATTTTGCATGGCGGCAGCCGCCTATTCTTTGACGAGCTTGTAACGCCGCGCTTTACGTGACCGCGCCTCCGTTGCGCTTCTTGTGCCTTCTTCGCCATTGCCTCGAGCTTCGATCTGCGCCGTCATGCTTCTATCTATTCCTCTTCGACTTGATTTGATGTTTATTCCAAGATCGCACGCAACGCACGACATCATCAAGATTCGGATTTCGGACTTATCTCGTTTTAGTGTCAACCTCTTTTTCAAATGCAATGCTATTGCATACGCTTTGCATTTGAGGGGGGGTGTTAAGGAGATAGAGATAGAGTTGTATTAGGAGATAGAGTTTGGATTCTATTCCATATATGCCTTATCTCTATATGGCATATCTCTTGTACTCTCCTATATATATGATCCTTTGGATCTCATATCAATACACACAATATTCATAACAGCATCAAGCACCTACAAGCGTTCAGATAGACAAATACAAGTCTTACAGTGCAGAATCTATACACTTAGCGTTTAATAGCCTGCAAGTCCAAATGACACCGAGGCTTCGATCAGCAATCAATTAGCATATAAAGGTGCGACCTTCCTCGTATCATGGATCATTTACTATTCTCATGAATCATAGTATAAAACAGCACTACTACGATAAATTACAACTAAATACGATCGGCAATTGCTTTTCTTCACAATTAGGTGAGCCCAAGAACTAGGACAACCATTGCAGCATAGCCAATGTTCTTAATTGGAACCAAACCATAGCAAGAGCAAACGAGAAACAAAATCTTTTGCCGAAAAGATGAACTGGTCGTGGCAACGCAATGATCATAGGAGGCCAACACACTATTCTGAGCTGCTGAGGCTGAGCACATTAATCTCCAATCCAAGCAAAATCAGGAACAAAACCTGGAGAGTAAGTATCTGAACTGTCGCCGCGAAGATTTGACCTTTCCGACTCAAGTGGCCGTCCTCCCGCTCCTCCTGGAGCTCCGCCGCCGCCCGCCGGAACCCCGCCGCATTCCGGCCGCCGCCGTCGCCATCCTTTGCCCTCCTCTCCTCTACAATGTGAGCCGTACACCGTTGATTTGATCGGCCAAGGTGGGCCAAATGGTAATATAGAATGATAGGAGGGTCCCGTAAGCAAAATGTCTCTCTTCCGCTCCACCCTCTTCGATCTGAACCGTACAAGTGTGATCGAGCGTTCAGAAGAAACCGGACTTGGACATGGGTGAATTAATTGGAACTACAAAGTAACTCGAGGGTTCCTTACGCAAAACTTCCTCTTCCACTAGACCTACCTCAATCTGAGCCGCATAATAGAGATCGGACGGTTACAAAAACCCAAGGGCGGGTCGATCCCATTGTACGTTTCCAGGCAGTCGCAAGGGACCGTCCCCACTGGCAGGCGGGTCCATGGTCAGGTGGGACCCACATATCGGCGACGCTCGGCCGCGGCTCCTCGCCGGAGGCCGACCGCCGCGGCCGCTGGCAGGAGACCCGCCGCGCCGCGACGAGAAGCCGCGGCGATCCCAGAGCAACGCTTCTTGAGTCAGAAAGCTACTGCGCCACGATATGCTTAGGCGATCAATGCTCTGAAGACTTCTTTCAAAATAATCGATGCTCTGAAGTAGCACACTAGCACTGCAGCAGCTGGGCACGGAGCCAAATACAATGATCATTTTGCAGGTCACAGCAGAACAAGAGCGTTTCCTTTGTTCCCTCAATATTGCAAACTGATTGGCTTCCTTCGATGAACTTGATGATTTATTCAGATTCAGATAGGAAGATAGCATCAAGCAACTACAGGTTTTCAGATGGACAAATATGTGAGACATATCATGCAGAGTCCAGAGTAATAAAAATCACACACATTGTGCAGTCAATTGGCAAACAACAATACAAGATCGATCACGAACATGTCAAAAGTATTGACGAACTTGCCTGTCTGCTTCGTAGGCATCGCCTCGGCGGGAAGGCCGAGCTTCGACGTGGGATTCCACTGAACTCTTAGTAGGCATTGCCTTAGGGGGCTGCAATCTACTAGTTGCATCGGCTCGCTAGCCGGCACCCTCGCGCTTAATGCCGGGGAACGGGAGGTTGGGATAGATCTGGCACGTCAGATCGTCCATCGAGACCTTTGCGTTTGCTGTCGAAAGAGTATTGTTGTGGGGTGGCCCAACCCCCTACGACTGGACCTTGCAAATTGGTCTAATATGTAATAAACCCAATAGTGTAGAGAAATATACCAATATACCCTCATGCTTTGTAAGTACCAAGGGGTAGGATGGAGATTTCCCATCCTACCCCACTCATGTATATAAACCCCCAGGAGGGGCAGGAGGAGGGCGGCCTCATTCTCACTCACCATCTCTCCTGGTGTTGACTCTCCTCTCCTTCTACTAGTCTCCTTCTTTACTGTTTGGCCTGTAGCCACAACAATGCCCATAACACGATCATCAGCACTCTGCCATGCAGCAGTAGCATTCGCATCGGTCTTATCCGTCGGAGGCTCTACCGTGATATATGAGAGAAGACCAATGGAGTGAAGGAGCATGCAAACTGACGACAACCACTCACGATAATTATGGCCATCCAACTTGATATCTGAGGCCAGAAGAACACCTCCTAAATTGAGATAATTAGAAGCAGTAGAAGTACCAAAGAGACAAGACATCAAAGCGAAGAGGCAAGGAGAGGCAATCGAACCCTTGGTTCTAATAGATAACCCTTGTGAGAGATAGGACTCCCCAACCAAGCCAACACAATGGGATAGAGGTGTCCAAATGGGTCGGGCCAGAATGGTACGCACCGCTGCCCGCCATCGTTATTCGGCTGCCAAGACAAGCACGCCTGCTTAGCAATCGGGCCATGCCGGCCCAAGACGGCACGGCACGCCTAAACGGGTCAGTGCCGGCCCGCACGCACGCCGCCCGCTTAATTCGAAAAATAGCCGTTTTTTGACCGTTGGAGGGAAAAAAATAGGGAAAAATAGCAAAAAATTCGAAAAAAATCTGAAATTTTTCCTATAAATAGGGGACAATGGCCTCCATTTTCCACACCTCAAACCTCACTCTCATCTCTCGGTTTAGCTGTGAAAATCCGAAAGTATTTGCACAAATTTGGTGAAAATTCGGGCAAAATTCCGAAAATTCAAAAATCTTGAAAGATTTTTGTAGGAGCTGCAAAGGAGGTAGTAGTGCTGTCTTATTTTAATTCTTGGTATTATTTGTTGGTTTAATAGTAAGTTAATCGTTCTTTCATATTTCAATTTGCAGTTGATTTAATGGAGAACTACGATTTTGAACTCTCCGAATTCGGCCTCTCGGCGGAAGATATGCAACCGTTTCAACAAGCGTATCCATCCGCGGAGGACATACAACAAACTGGAGAGGAGGCCCCGGTGGAGCATATCCATCCATCTTCGCGGCTCAACAAGTGCATCCACAACGCAAAGCACGGTGCAAAAGAACAAGAGCCAAGACATCGGCGCTTGGAATGATTTCGACAAGAAGATCAAGACCGACGATGATGGAAATTCAGTGAGGAATGCTGTTTGTAAAATTTGTGGTAATGAACTGACTGCAAAATCTTCAGGTGGGACGGGTCACCTACAACGACATGCGGCAAGCTGCAAAAGAAGGCAAGGAATACAAATGCGCCAGACACAGCTGCAATATAACCCCGACGGCTCGGTACGTACGTGGGAGTACAACCCAGAGGTAGCTCGAGAATCTCTTTGTAGATTGATTGCTTCTCAAGATTTACCTTTAAATTTTGGTGAGTCGATGTTTTCAAAAATATATTAGGAATGCTCATAACCCTCGATTTAGTTCGTATCTAGGCAAACAACAACTAGAGATTTAATTAAATATTATAACAATTGTCGTGATAAATTGAAAGAAATGTTTCATACATGTACATTCTCTATTGCTTTGACATCCGACATATGGAGTGGTAGGGCTAGAGAAGATTATATTAGTGTTGTTGCTCATTATGTTAATGATGACCGGATAATGGAAAAAGAATTATAGGATTTAAATTAATTAATGTTTCACATAATGCTGAAAATATTGCAGAAAGTATTATTAGAGTTGTAGAAGATTTTGGCCTCGCAGATAAGATTTTTTCTATAACTTTAGATAATGCATTGCAAACACTAGAGCTATGGAAATTCTTACTCCTATGTTTAATTCTTATGCACAATCTTTTTATCGCATCAACGTTGTGCTTGTCATATTATTAATCTCATTGTTAAATCTGGTTTAAAAAGATTAAATGCTTGTATTGATTCTTTTAGGGATGCAATTTCATTTATTAATTGTTCTAACCAACGAATATAGTGCATATAAGAGTTTTTATGTAGCAATGAACGTCGTCCTAGAAAATTTGGTTTAGACATGCTGTTAGATGGAACTCTACTTACCTTATGCTTAAACATATATTGCCATATAAGAGCACATTATATGTATTCCTTCACACCCAAAGCCATCAATCTCGTAGCTCCTCCAGTAGAACCCAAGTTAGAGACCCTGAACTTACTGAGGACGATTGGGTTGTTGGTCAAAAAATATTTTCGTTTCTAGAACTTTTTCATAAAGCTACAGTTGTCTTTCTGGAGTATACTACCCTACATCTCCTCTAATTGTTCATAACATTCTTGAAATTGCCACTCACCTAAAAGCTTTTGAAAATGATCCTATACTACGGATGTCAGAGTTGCCATGAAAACTAAATTTTAAAATATCGGAGGAAATTCCTATTTTATATGCATTCGCTTTATTTTGGATCCTAGGGCCAAACTCAAGGATTTATAAATGTTTTACAACTTTTAAGTGATGCTACCGGTTTAGACCATCGTACATACTATACTACTGTTATGATAAATTATATGAGGTATATGATAAATATGAAAATAAATTTGGGTGTATGGTTTGAAAGACCCCGTAGTCCCTAGCACCTCTAGGGGACTATGCAATGGGGCAAGATTTTTGGTTCTTCGTCTAGAGATTCTCGTGCAGTGCGGTACACACCGGTCGGGAGGAGGAAGGCGGCAGTTAATCGAGACCTATCAAGCTATCTCAACAGTGATAGCATTAGCTTCGAGCAGAGTTGAACATCCTCTCATGGTGGCAAACCCGAAGGTATCATATCCATGCTATCCATATTAGCACGGATGTGTTGACTGTCCCGCTCTCAGCCTCCTGAGTCGAGATTCGATCTATCTCGAAGAATAATCGAGGAGAGACGAACAAATCTCTCCAACGAGATGGTCGAAGTCCTTATGACCGTCAAAGACCGGGAACAAGTGAATCAAGACTCCAACATACTACGGATAATAAAGATTTGGAAGAATCTTTTGAGAATTTATATCTTGATAGCAATGAATAAGATTTTCAATATTTTTCTTCACATGTAGTCATTAATGAGCTTTACAGTGTACTCTTTTTCTTTACCAAGGTTTTCTCAAGTTGAGTTTTACTTGGTAAAGTTTTTAATGAGGTAGCCATCCCATGTAATTTAATAAATTAATAAAGCTCATTATGCTATTGAAACTATTTATTTTCATGATTAACAATGTCTACGATTTTCTATAATTTTTCTGATTTTTTTCTTAATTTTCTACAATTTTTCTACAATTTTCTTAATTTTCTACATTTTTTTAATTTTTTATCTTTTTTTTCTACCTAATCTGCCTGGCCGGCCCAAGACGGTCCGTTAAGCCTTCACGCGTGCCGGCCGTGTCTGGCTCGACCGCTGCCACTGGCCCAAGACGCAAGACGGACTGTTTATTACACGGCCCTAACCAAGTCAGTGCCTAAACAAGTCCGTGCCGAGCCCTGCCTGCGTGGCTTGGCCCAAGAAGGCCCAGTGGCCACTCTACAATGGGAAGTCCCACTCTAATCACTGTGGAAGGAAGGCAAGGCGACGTCGGCACATGAAGTGAAGAAGCAAGAAAGGCGATCGAACCCTTGCTCCCGATAGACAACCCTCGCGACCAACTTAGGGCCGGCGATGGAGGAGACCGGATCCGGTGAAGATGGCTGGCTCAATCTGGCGATGAAGGAGGTGGTGCGACAACTAGCACAATGGAGAAGTATGGAGTATCCGATTGGAGGCGATGACGAATCAAGCCGCAAATCCAGCGAGTCCAGAGGCCTTGGCGGCTCACACCGAGGAGGAGGTCAGGCGATGACAAATTTGGCTAGATCCGCGCGGGGAGAGCCATGCGACGACAAGAGCATCAAGTCCGGCGAAGAAAACACCGGAGGAGCGCGCAAGAAGGGGGAAAACGACGAAAAGATGGCGTCACCGGCAGCAATGGCAACGGTGAAGGTGGTTGTGGAGATGTGGCCGGTGGTGAGAATAGGATTAGGGCCTGCTAGTATGCGCTGATACCATGATAGAATCTAAATATCTCAATCGTATTAGATGAATATCATATATATATATATATATATATATATATATATATATATATATATATATATATATATATATATATATATATATATATATATATATATATAGGAAAATCTTTTCTACACCCGGTGTAGTTACTCCCACCTCTAATATACCACCTAAACAAACATAAAATACTCCTTTATCACTTTAGGTATACTCGTATAGTAATTATAAGATACTCCATGTGAACCACAAGAAAAATTACAAGGAAACCATAGTTTTACCATATTTTAGAAATACCTTCATATACACACAAAAAGGAGTATGTCTAAAAATGTACATACTACCTCGAAAAATTGTTCATACCACCTAGATAGTCTTAAATACTGTATACTACATGTACATACCTCCGTTACGCGAGATACTTCTAGCGTTGTGAGATACGACATAGGGAGTAACTACACCGGTGTAGAAAAGAGGCTTCCTATATATATATATATATATATATATATATATATATATATATATATATATATATATATATATATATATATATATATATAGAGAGAGAGAGAGAGAGAGAGAGTACAATACAACTCTAGAGTACAAGACTAATAGGCCTCACTGGCCATATACATACTAGTGGGCCTAATGGGGCATACATATATATATACACACACACACATAACAGAAGAACCTGGTTGGGTTATGTGAAAACCCATCCCGGGAACTCTCCCGTAAAGAATTGATTAGAAGGAAAGTGAAGTTAAATTTTGAAAACAAATGAAAAGAGAAAAAACAATAAACTAAACACGAGTTGCAAATTTGTAAAAATTAAAGATGGCATCTGTCTTGTTACGTGGGGATCAATAAGGCATTCATGCTCATGGCCCCATATTACCAAGTCCAGAAAATGTGGCAAGAGATATTCATCGATGCCATTATTGTTAGGGCATGCCTTTATCCTGCAGAAATTCAAGACAACAATTGCTAGTCAGGAAGCATAATCGTAAAAATTAAATCACAAATAGTTAAACCACTTTCATCAGTGATCGTTCAATCACCTTTTGCGTACATTTTCTGATGAAGAACCAAAATGTCGAACCAGTCAGACAGTGGCATATCATCTAGACTTTCAGGTTGTATCCGCTCTGTTGCATGAGGTATCTGAAGAACCAGATACATTCATGTAAATGTATTCAGCATTAACAAGTTGCTAGCTCCAGCTGCAACAAATGATAATTCTTAAAATCATAAGGAAGTTTTTCAATGAACAAAGTACAAATAGATATACCTTTTTGACGAGTATAGGATGGACTGATATTTGACCAACACCGGAACTGCCAAGATCCACCTTTCCGAAATAATTCACAAAATTGGAAGCGGAGAGAATATCAATCGCAGACAGATTGTCCTACAATATACCTGCAGGATCATCATGGTTCCCATGGATGGTGGGCACAAGCAAGCCGGCGTTGAGGTTTGGTTCTTAATTCATAGTTCACTCGACCAAACCTGAAGGTAACAGCCTGTTAATTAAAGCTGATCAGTAGCTAGCTAGGGATGGTTTCTTAGATCTTTGGATGGTGCATGTCCATGCTTTGTAACGAAGTATAGCTACTAAGATCGATGGAGAAACAACAATGTTCAGAAGTTCAGACATGAAGTTGACAATTAATTTCAGCACCTGTTCTGCAGGCTGACTGCCTGATCACCGATCACCTGGAACTGCACCGGCAGGTCGTTCAGGCAGTAGCGTCTCAGGATCTCCATGGTCTCATCACCAGCGTCGAGTGCGAAGGCTTGTTCTCATGGAACAAATCACCACCAAGAAGCAGGAAATCGACCTGCAAACCGTGCCTCCAATCATATCAAACGGTTGATACTTAAACAGTGCATGTGCAGAAGTAGAATAGTACATGCAATGCAAAGAGAGGTGCGCATACATATCAAATGTGCTTCTTGACAAGATCATTTACCTTGTTCTGCTCTGCCGACGAACAGATCCCCTCGAAGGTGTCGAATGAGACAAACCGCCGTAGCTCGTCCTTCTCGAGGAAGCCGAGGTGGCAGTCGGTCGCCACGAGTGTACGCAGTGTACTGCTTCCTTCTTCGGCCTGTCTGAAGAACAACACATGCAAAAGCTAAATGCGAGTAACAGCATTGGAAGTTGCAGGTACCTCGTTCCTGGAGGCATGCAAAGGAAGATGTTTTTCATAGTTGAGTGAGCTATGGAGTGAGAAGTAAAGTTATGCTTTGAGTACTAGTGGTTTTTCCAGAAACAACTGAACCACAAATTCACAATCAAGATTCGTTTACCACTTCTTTTTTTTAAATGACTGGATTACAATTGGGCGCTTTTGCACTATTTTTTGTTTTGTTTTTGAAACAGCTGAGTTACAATTGTGTTTTGTATACTGAGTTTTCTTTAAACAACTGTATTACGGTCTAGCTTTGTGCACTAGCTTACTCGATGGAATATATATTTCTATACCGATTGCCGAGTTGTTCTGGTAATCTGGTGTACCGTTACTAGGAGATAAAGGGGACATTGTGTACATGTTCGCAAACCTAAACTTCAATGTGCACGAAAAATATTGAGGTAATTAACAAGAAGGAAATAATAAACTTGGTTTTATTGTCAGATGTTGTCTAAGGAGTTTGCTATATATATATCATTAATTGTGAAAATTAACTCAACGAAATAATCTCGGGTTTATTGATGGTGTGAGGATATAGTTGATTAGTACAGCTACATTAAGATCTGGGCAACAACAATGTCACTAGATCAAATCTGGTACCTTTCTATATGGAAGCACATGAATACACATGCATGACGCATGCATGAAATGATGAGTAGTATATCTGTAACTAGTATCGGACTGATAAAAGAGCAGCAGTACTTTCAGTTTACCGCATTGCTCGCACGTATAACACCCAACATCATTTTTCTATGTACTAATTAAATCTGAATACACATATAAATTCATTTACACCAAGCAATGTCATAATAGTTGAAAGCACAATAATGAACATACTCACGGCAAATAATTTCCTACCCTATAGGAACTTTTAAACCTCCAGAGATTGCTAGTTAACCAAAAATACAAGATTTTCTCAGGGAACCATTATCCAGTCTCAGAGGTACAACGCGCATTAGCCCACTGCACTCAATATATATATTGAGTTTAGAAACACTATCCATCTCTCACTACCGGGTTCAGCAGCTTTGCCGAGTGCCGGTGGCACTCGGCAAAGCACGAGAAACACTCGGCAAAGTCTTTGCCGAGTCCCACCCACGGCATAGCTCACACGTCATAGTTTCTGACGGCAAAGAGCTCTTTGCCGAGAGCATTTCATCGAGCACTCGACAAAGTCTTTGCCGAGTGCCGAAACGACCCTCGGCAAAAAAAAAGGCAGTGGACGGCGAGAACACGGTGACGGCGTCGTTTGCCGAGTGCCAGGACGGAATGGCACTCGGCAAAGATTTAAACTTTGCCGAGTGTCATGGTAAAGACACTCGGCAAAGACTAGCAGTTTGCCGAGTGCCGCAAACAAAACACTCGGCAAATCGTTCTTTGCCGAGTGTCAGCTCCGGACACTCGGCAAAGGTCTAACGGCGGCGGCTAACATCTAACGACGGCGGTTGGTGCCGAGTGTTTTATTTTTGCCGAGTGTTTTCTTTTTAGCACTCGGCAAAGAGCTCCTATATGCCGAGTGTCTAATCCTCAGCACTCGGCAAAGAGATTTTTGGCGAGTGTTTTATTTTCGCCGAGTGTCCCCATTAAGGCACTCGGCAAAACTGTTGTTTACCGAGTGCCCGATGGATTGCACTCGGCAAAATTCCGGACACTCGGCATATAGGAGCTTTCCGGTAGTGTCTTGAAAACAAGTGCAGATTAGATTAACCTGGGTCCTGGGGGAAAATCTGACCCATGCATGCATCACTCAAACCACTGGAAGTAAATTAACCTATATATACTTGAAACAAACATTGCCATGAATGCTTCCAGATTAAAGGAAGCCAAGGAACAAGAGCTAGGCACAGCATTACATGGTGACATCGATCGAGGAACTCACATTGCCATGCTTCAAAAGGAAGTGAGATGAGCAGCTAGCAGGTGAGAGAACGAGAGAGAGAGAGAGAGAGAGAGAGAGAGAGAGAGAGAGAGAGAGAGAGAGAGAGATGGAGATAACAACTGCTGAGAGAAGCCATGGACATGGAGAAGCTCCGAGAGCAGAAAAAGGGAAATAAAAAAGAGAGGACGCCCCACGGGCCACGGCCACATGACCTGGGCCGAGCCATGGCCCAATATATTAGACCCAATTTTGTTTTACTATTTAAAATAAAAGGAAGTAAGAAAAAGAAGAAGAGAGAGAGAGAGAGAGAGAGAGGAGAAGACGCATCGGCCGCCGCCTGCCCCTTCTCCGGTAAGCCGCCGCGGTCTCCCCCCCTCTCCTACTCGCCGTCGCGGATTTTCTCGCTTATTTTGATGTTTTTCTTTCCTTCATCGCTCTGCAGCTTTGAAGCGGCTAGAGTAGCTGGTTCGGGATGGTAAGCTGTGATTCCCCTCCCCACCTGTAGTTTTGCCTGCTTGATTGGATCGATCTGACTCTGATTCTTGGTTGTTTCTTGGAGCAGTCGGGGCGCAAGGAGACGGTGCTGGACCTGGCCAAGTTCGTCGACAAGGGCGTCCAGGTCAAGCTCACCGGCGGCAGGCAAGGTCGGTTGCTAAATTTCGTTCCAATCAGTCACGAGTTGGCCCAAATAGTTTCATAGTATTTATCTGCTCATCTACATGTTTCTTGAATCTTGGTACCTACGGGGTAGGGGTGCAAACGGATTTCCGTCAGTCCGACCGACCGAAGGCTTGTGTAACGAATACAAAAGGGGTAGATGGGTATCTGTCACTATCCGTGTCCGACTCCGACTCCGAGAAAAAAAAATGGAATATGATATGGGATAAGTGATATTCGTCCGTATATATCCGTATGTCAAGTGATATGAGGAAGTCTGTTATGACTTTACCTAGGAACAAGATAATATATATGCGATTGTCACATTTAAACAGGCGGAAGTACTAAGTATTCTTCTTTCAACATCTCAGTAATTAGTCTTCCCATATTCGCTCTGATTGTACTATATTGTTCAATGTCCTGTGCAAAGAAGCAGATAATTTTCGTCCGACCGACCGTCCGAAAGATTATAGAACGGATACAGAATGGAGAAATGGATATCTGGCATTATCCATGTTCGACTCCGACCCCGAGGAAAAAATATGGAATATGATACAGGATAAGTGATATCCGTCCGTATCTGCTCCGATTGCACCCCTACTACGGGGTTAGTTCGAGTTGGTTTACATGCGTAGTGAAACAGCATGCATGGCATGAAACCTTACGATGGTAGGAGCAGAAGACACCAGGGTGGAGCTAAGACTTCTTGATTACATAGCCAACTCGAAACCATGCTGCCAACTCCTTCGGCGAGATTCACTGCATGCACCAGCTTGTTCGTGCCGATCCAGAGGACTAGTTGTAGGCTTGGACCGCTGTTCGCCTTCATGGCATCCTCGTGCCTTCTGTGGCTGCAACCTGTTCTCCTCTGAGTGCATTCTAGGGAAAATTGTAACCTGTTAGGAATGATTGATGAAAATGATAATGATGCAGTGGGATTGGTGGTTATCAATTTATCATTCGTTCAACATGCCTTGGTTTTACTTTTCCATGGGAGCTAACTTAGCAGAAAAATGTACGACTTGCTTCCGGGAGCCTTCTGGTTTTGGCTTGACCGGGGTAAGGTTTGATCACTATAATGCATTTTCTTATGGTTTATTGGCATGGCCCCTGCTGATCCATGCCCACCCAGTTAACAGGATAATGCTTACTGTTACTAGAATTAGTGCCCCAAAACCCACCTTGACTTCTCCCAGCCAGATGAATAGCAACTTTATCAAAAGATGTTTCCTAATTCCTTAATTTTCTTTCCAAATAAGTAAGTCTCTAAATCGGCTCACTCTCCTGAACACGGCTTTTGGTGTAGTATACAAACACCTTATGTAAATTAGCATGCTGCTTGCATGCATCCAAGTATCCAACAACACCAATATTGCCCCATTGACAGGATCTTACCCTTCTAGAAACTTAGGGTGTGTTTGGTTGTTGCCCCAACTTAACTTACCAAAATAGTGGTCATGCCAATGTATTTGGCTTTTGCTTGGTTTGTTACCAACATTTTGGCTGCGTAGGAGTATTTTGGTCATCCCCTCACAATTCCTGCCTAAGTTTTGGCCAAACTTAGGGTGCAGCATTCTCTCACCAAAAAATTGGCTAGCCAATTCTTGCCAAAGTTTGGTGGGGCTAGATAGGGCATAAACCAAATATACATTATATACCCTTACTATCTTTCCTATTTTGTCTCTCAGGTTCTTCTACTTTTGATTTTACAATCTTGTATGACCAACAGATATACCAAGATACTTGAAAGGCATATTCCCTAAGCCACAAGTAAAAAACAGCATGTGTTCTATTCACTGCTAATCTCTCCTAGGTAACATGGTTGGTTGTTCAAACAACTGAAGGAAGAGTTTCATTTTTCATGTTTTCACATTTTCCTACTCCATTTTCCATAAAAAGAAGGTGAAGGACCATGCTATCTGCATATTGATTTAAGTAATGGCATGTTGTGGACTTGTTCTAGGGGAGGACATACTCTCGATGTGGGTCTGCAAGGGAGCTGGTGGTTAGGAGGCACAATCCGTGCAAGAAGAGAACGGCTGAGTTGTTTGTTATTGTCTTCTTATCTTCATATTAGGAAGTCATTAGTCTTACGTACCTCGCCGAGGTCGGTCTTGCGAACCTCGCCGGTGTTGGTCTTACGTACCTCGCCGAGGTCGGTCTTGCGAACCTCGCCGAAGTTGGGTCTCGCTGACCTCGCTGAGGTTGGTCTTGCGAACCTCGCCGAGGTTGACTTGTGGACTTGGCTTAGGGTAGACCTTCCAACGGGTGCCGTCGCTCCGAGGTGGTCGTGAGCCTGAGGTAGCACGGAGACCCTCCCCCAACAACTTCTTTGCCCTCCTTTCACGTTCCACTGAGCCCATAGTATCTTGGTATCAGAGCCAACTGCCACATCTTCCACAATGAGCAACGACGTGGAAGGTTCCAAAGTCTAAGGCAAGAAGCTGGATTAGATCCTGGCACAGTTGGCTTTGCTCACAAGGAGGGTCAACACAAGGACCAGCAAGAACTCGCCCTCAACTTGGCCATGGTGCATGTTAAGCATGGCAAGGCTGCAGTTAATGATAATCTAGTTGCCACGTCACCCAAAGAGCTTCTTTCCTGGCCGTCGTCATCTTCGACTAATGGTGGTACTTACGGCAACAACGCCCTTGGTGTTACCTCATACCACAAGTTGGAGTTCCCATCTTATGACATCAAAGAAGACCTGTTGCCCTGGCTAAAGCAGTGCGAACAGTTTTCTGGGGCAGCGGACAATGGAAGAAGAGAAGATGTGGTTGGTGTGGAACCATCTGATTGGCATGGCCCAACAGTGGTACTACCAATTGGAGAGAGATAAAGGCGTGCCGACTTGGCCGCTCTTCTTGGACTATCACTAGTCAGGTGTTTCCTTCACCATAGCACGTGATGCGTGCATGCTTGAACTGGGGAACACAGGAGGTACTTATACATTGGGACACAAGTATGGCAGCTAACTCCTGGATGCCACTCGACGAATTTTGCCGTTGTTACCCATTGTTCCAGCTTGAGGATTAGTTGTTTTGCCAGGTGGGCGGAGTGTTGTGGACTTGTTTTGGGGGAAGACATACTCCTGATGTGGGACTACAAGGGAGAGCCACGGCTAGGAGGCGCAACGCGCTCAAGAAGGAAGCATTTGAGTGTTTTGGAAGCTTATCTTCTTATCTTAATACTTGGAAGTTGCATTAGTTGGCACATCTCAGAATTTGGTAGTAGTGCCATGCTTATCTTGTTAATTGATTAGATGCACATCTGAGGATTAGTTTCCATCTTGTTAGGAATCCTATTTAAAGAGGACACTCATTGCTTAGTAGATCGAGAAATAAACAGAAAATTGCCCCAAGTATTGACATTCAGGGACGGCCAGGGACGAGTCATGTTGTGAACTCGAGTGTGAGCCTCTTGACTCTTGCTATCCTGTACGTTCCTGTCCAAAAAACCATCCACTTCTGCGCCCTCAGCTCACGTTCCATTTCCATCGAGCCCATAATAGGACAAAACCTCTTCGAGTAGATGGGTGACCAGCTTGTTAAAAAAATAGGCAAAATTGGTTCATGGACACTGCACTTCGTTGTCATTTGCCGAAACACACTGCAAAAGCCATATTTGGCGGGGTACCATTGCAAAATCACAATCATTTGCTGTTGGACACCTAGGCCAATATAATATGATTTCTAGACCAAAGAGGGAGAGAGAAGGACGATTCATTGCTGCAAATGCCCTTCGGGTTGGAGCCCATTTGTATTTGGCTAAGTTGGACAATATGGCCAGGTCGACCTGAAGGGCATTTGTGATCACCGCCCTTCTCTCTCCTCTTTGGCCCAGATATCATATTATATTGGCCGAGGTGTCCAACAACAAATGATCGTGGTTTTGCAATGGTACCTAGCCAAATATGGCTTTTGGTGTGTGTTTTGGCAAATGACAACAAAGTGCATTGTCCAGTAGACAATTTTGCCTAAAACATATCTTGTTTTTTTACATTGTTTACCATAGTTGCAAGAATCTTAGTAGTACTATTGAGATAAAAATTGCAATAAAATGTCACCTTGTGTAAGACTTTTGCAAATTCTGAAGTAAGTTCACACTTGATCATTTACTTTGATCCCCAAGTTCCCTCCTCGCATGCCTGCTGATCTAATCACACTTTTTAGCAATGGGATACTTTGATCTAAGCATGTTTATCATATACAAACTGAAGAAAGATGAGTCAACATCAAGGTTCTCTTGGATATCAGGATATTCTATTTCTGCATTGGCATCAGTAAAATAATCAAATCACTTGCTGTGTATCATATTATGTTTTACAGGTTTATATGGACTTGTTAACTTTTTAATGTCACACCTGTTAGTTTGTTGTTCCAATATGCATGCTCCTAGAATGTTTCAAATTTCCAAAAGGCAGAAACCATTCTAGTTATCTTGCAATTTGTTGTAAAACCACACCACAGGCTGTGACTTCGGCATTTGTACACCTGCAGTAACAGGGACTTTGAAAGGCTATGACCAGCTTCTGAACTTAGTGCTTGATGAAGCGATTGAGTTTGAAAGAGGTACTGCTGGATACATTGCATAATTTTGTTTGATCCCGTCATGTGGACTATAAATTGCAAGGTTATGTATTTGGCGGTGAGGCTCAACTGAGAACACATTTCCATTCTTCGCTCATTGCCTTTGTTTCTATGGTGCTAATATGCTGTTACCTGTTATAGGCGTGGGCCTTGGCCCAGCCGGGTTATTATTAGGAATTAGAGATTAGATTCTATTTGAGTTAGAGATTGGTTTCCTTGTATTAGAGATATAGTTAAAGATATGATTGTATTAGAGATATAGTTAAAGATATGATTGGAGTTAGATTACATCTGTTAGGGGGGAGCCATCTATATAAGAGGGCTACCGCATGCTATTGAGGCAATCAGAGAATAACAAAGTCTTTCTAGTCTTTAGCCTCTCTCTCTTCCTCTACGCCGACGCCACCCGGCCATCCTCTCGGTGGTGTTTATCCCTCATGAACTAAGGTTCATAACAACTTGGTATCAGAGCAGTCGAGAGCGTTGTCGCCTGGGCCGCCATCGCCGCATCCGCTGCCGGGCCGCCTCCCAGCCGCCGCCGCCGTCGACCCCGTGCCGTTGCTCCACCAAAGCCGCCGTCGCCACCACCGGTTGCTCCTCCACGCGCCACGGCCGCCGCCGCTCGGCATCCGAGCTCGGCCCGAGCCGCCGCCGCCGGATCCGCCGGAGTCGCCCCGCTCCGCCGCCGCCGTTGATGCCGACCGGGGGGGGCCTCCGCCTCCGCTGGTTGCATGTGTGGGATCGGTTCGGGGTGGAGTTTTTGTACCGGTTGACCGACCGGATTAAAAAAAACAAAACAAAAGGAGAGAAAAGCAAAAAAAATAAAAAACCCCAAAAAAAATAAAAAAAAAACTTATTTTGCAGGTATCATTTAGCTCTGTTCCGCTTGGATCAGGCTGGCCGTCTCCATCCACTGCAGGACCCCGCCATCGTTCGTCTTCTACATCGCGCCAAAGGTCTTCCATTGGTCGTTGCCCAGCACTCGAGGACGAGCCGCATGTCCGGGGGTGTAGTGTTATAGGCGTGGGCCTTGGGCCCAACCGGTTATTATTAGGAATTAGAGATTAGATTCTATTTGAGTTAGAGATTGGTTTCCTTGTATTAGAGATATAGTTAAAGATATGATTGTATTAGAGATATAGTAAAAGATATGATTGGAGTTAGATTACATCTGTTAGGGGGGAGCCATCTATATAAGAGGGCTACCGCATGCTATTGAGGCAATCAGAGAATAACAAAGTCTTTCTAGTCTTTAGCCTCTCTCTCTTCCTCTACGCCGACACCACCCGGCCATCCTTTCGGTGGTGTTTATCCCTCATGAACTAAGGTTCATAACATTACCATACAAAGGAGATGGGCTAAAATACATGAGATGAGTATTGTATGCTTACATAATTACTATTTGATGATGTAGGTGTAGTGCACTTGTAAATAAATAAAAGACAAGACCTTATTCTGTCTTATTGCCAAGTTTAACGGATTTCACGCTTTTTTTTGTAGAGCAAGACGATCCATTGAAACTATCAGGGAAAACCAGACAGCTTGGTCTGATTGTAAGTTTCTTTACAGTATTGACTTCAATACTCAACTTATATTCCTCCTATATTATTTGCGTGGTTCGGCAATTGTAGTTCCAAGAGTAGTGGATGTCATCCTCTGTGATTCTTTTGCGTGGTGCTGAAGTGTGCCATAGTTTTTTTGGGTGATAACTGCCATAGTTAATTTCCTGAAATTGTTGCTATCAGCAATGTTTGTAACAGAATGACAATTAAACGAAATAAGCTTGAACCAGGAACTAGTGTTTTCCATAGTTTCTTACAATCTCCTCCATTTCTGTGCTTTGTTTTCTAATGGTCTCATTTGATCATCCTCACGATTCTAATGGCTGTTTGTCGCAGGTCTGCAGGGGCACAGCGGTGATGCTTGTATCGCCAACGGAGGGAACAGATGAGATCGCCAACCCCTTCCAAAATGCTGATGGAGCATAAACCTGCACGACGTCAATGATTCTCGCCTAGTCAAGATCTATGCCCTCCTAAGTATGACCTCAGACGCTGGTCTCCCAGTGGAGAGGCTTACTTATATATTAACTCATGTAATTTGGTGTGGCAATCAAATGCTGAAGTACTACTCGTCTGAGGAATTCTTATCTGTGCCAGATGATATGAATCGCATGAGATTTTCTCAAGCGTTTATGCTTTCTTTGGTTTCTGTAGATGTTTGGTTTCTTTTCTTCGTTCAACAATCTCCGTTATGCCTTTGTGTGCTTGCAGTTTGTTCTTGTCTATAATTGAAGAGGACGTGGGAAAGAAAATTTGATTTTTTTTATTTGGCTCTATAATTGAAGAGCGCGACAGGGGCGTCAATTATCTATCAGCGACAAAAAAATGTTAACTAAGACAAACGACGACTGACGATAGACAGGATCAGCAATAACGCATGCTTACACCAACAAATTGCATTTACCGGCAAAAAAGATCAGCAAAAAAGATGCAAAATGCAAAACCCACCCCTGCCGCGCTCCGGTTCCACGGCAGCTTGCCTGGCCCTACCGTGGTCGGATGGCACGGCACCCGGAGGGTCTCACCACCTGTTGTGCTGGGCCAAACTATGCTGTTTTTTTGTCGGTGGTGCCACGGTGGCCGGATGCTGTGGTGGTCGGATGGCATAGTAGGAGCTACACGTCGGTCGACTTGGTTTTTATTACGGGACCTTGCAAGATTCGATTAAACGCCGAGGCAATCACGATTTCGCCCTTAATTAAGAACAACAATTGCCTACCTTCAGGTCTCATTTTGTCGACCCGCTACAGTTGTTATACTGTTATCGTAGCAAGAAACTGCACATAAATTTAGACTGCACATAAATTTAGAAAGTTCAAATACGCAAATTGAAAGTTCAGAACAAGAAATGCATTTTAGGTGGGTTCGATTGGTTTAATTCGATTCAAATTCCCATTTGTTTCTTTGTGATTTCTATTTGTTGTAGCATAACCGTTAGGTGACAGCACCCTCTAGTCGTTCAACCGTTCGGCGATTGGATGGGCTATATAAGTCACACGCCCGAGTGATTGCCGGCCGAGTGCAAGAACAAAGAGAAGAGTGGAGAGAAGAGGAAACAAAGAAAAAAGAGGAGAGGGAGAGGGAGAAGAAGAGGAGGTTCAGCTATTTCTGCGAGGAGCGATTCGTCTGTAAGGTAAATTTTTTATCTTTTAATCTATATTTGTGTAGTAAGTAAATAGTTTGTTTAGTGTAAAGAATAGTATAACTAACATCAGTAGAAAATGATAGTTAGAGAAAAAAATACTATAATTTCGGTTAGATGGCTGGAAAGAAAAGCAAGAAGAGAGGAGAAAGAAAATAAAAAGGAGGAGAAGCATACATATAGTTTATTCATTTCATTGCGAATATTTAACCGTGAGGATCCCGTGGTATGTTAGAGTACTGTGAAAAATTTTGGTAGTCACGTTAAAATACAAAAATTAGTAGACAATATTTATGATTAATTAGGAATGTCGTAAGTACATTGAAAATTCACGTTTATTGTTAAAACTAGTATATTGCAAGTATATAGGTGGGTGGAAAATCCCTTTGACCATATGATCAGAGTATCTTCCATAAAGCAAGTATATCCCTATTTAATTATTACCACCTTGCATCAAAAATTAAAATGATATTTAAATCAAATGAATGTGGTGACAAAGAAAAGAAAGAGATAAGGACAGACATTTAAAGAATCCACTGTCAGGCTAGTAAATAGGTGGGTGGAAGGTCCCCACGACAGGAAAGAAAAGGATATGTATATGACCTTCTGCATAGGAATAAAATATAAGATTAATCATACTTTACTTGTATAATGGACCGTATCAATCATATCAACCATTGTTCCATCTAAAGGCGGGCAGAATAAGTAATTCTATCAAGGTTATTATATTCTCTATATGAGTAAGTAGTTATAACTAGTGGAGGAACCCAGAGCTGGTATAGAGCCTGGAAGTGGAGGAACCCAAAACTGGTATAGATCCCAGAAGTGGGGGATCCTAGGCGCATATATTAGCGCAGTGGAGTGTTGGGTAAGGGTGAATGAACCAGCAGAACCAACAACCATGTTGCTTCCGGTGAGTGCAGGCTGCCGGTTGAGAATAGTTAGGTGGAGATATAATATATTGATATAGTAATAAAAAGTTATGTGCTTTGATTCGGGCATTGCATGTAAGAAAATATGAAGATCCACTCGCTACAAGGATCAGAGTGACTATTGGTAAAGTGGTACAAGCCTGCGTAGTTCTATATAAATCATGAATTCATGCCTGTCTCTTGGACTGGAGGCTATAGAACCATGGAGGTTTTTATCCACTATACGAGTGTTCAGTAGATTTCTAAATTAATAAATCAAAACTTTTCAAAAACCTAAATACCTTTATTTTCTATAAGTTTTGGAAATGAGAAAGGGAAAAAGAAAAAGAATGAGAAAGAGAAAGAGATAGAAAATAAGCAAGAGAATGAGAATGAGAAGGAAGATTTCAAGAAATGTTAGATTATGAGCATCCAGTACATTTTGCTAATAACGCTTGCTAAGTACTTCTATACTCACCCTTACTATTCTCCTCCTTTGTTTAGAACTAGCTCAGCCCAGAGATCTACTAGGACTTGACGAAGTTCACATGGATGACTACCACTACACTGGACGGAATGCTGTGAACTTGAGTACAAGAGAGTATAACTATCGGCTAGTCATCGCCTTTACGTAGTTGCTAGTTAAAACCTCTTTTCTTTCTAAATATTGTATTAGTTGAGCCCTCGTGGCTTTGTAATACCCTTTAGCCCTGTGTGGCGAAAGTAATGTAGTAAGAAAGGACTATCTCTAATTATTGTTACGCTGCAACACTCTGAGATAAACTTATTATTCGTTGGAGTGGTGTTCTATCGGACAAATGAATAATAATCCATTGACCAGTGTTATTACCCCTTGGTGATGACACATATCGTCACAAATATGTATATGTATTCTACTAGATAGTTGTAGATAACTTCCTTAGCTTTCTATAAAGTGCTTAAACACTTAATTTGGTTAGATAGATTAAAAGTTATGCTAATAGCAAGTTCGTTGTCCAGTGAATTGTCGTGGTTGGGTAGCATAATGATAATTATCAAATTAAAAATATTAGATGTCAGAATTAGGGTTTTTGCTTTACATGAAAGATTTAGATCATGGTCTAAACTTTCCATAGTGTGCTAATTCACTGAATTTGGATGAGTAGTTTAAAAGATAATGCACCAGGAATGTTGCTGTCTAGAAATTGGTCGTGTATGGTGACAATTGTGTTATGTTGCAAATTAAAATTAGTATACAGCCGGATTAAATTATAGTGATAACTAAAATATTTAGATAATTTTATTTAGTTTCCAAAGTTGTATGTTTTGATAATTTTCATGATGTAGAAAAATAGATATAAAATTGCGAAACATGCTGTCCAATCAATTAATAGTATGACTTTCGGGGATGAAAACAAGGGGCTAGATAGATTAATCTTGAAATCACGATCACTAGGAATATGTGGGGAATTTGATGTAGATTTTAGAACATATATAGTTTATTATGTTTGGATTCTAGAATTGATAGTTATAGTTTTTGATCACTGAGACCGTGGAAAGGGTATCCGATGAAGAGGTTATTTGTGTCAACTTGCACGCAGGAGTGATGTCGTTTTATTATTTGACTATTGCTTCGGGGTAGGTATCGTTTGCACATTGTCCCGTTTGTCGTGATTGAAAAGTATGTGCATAGTAGAACAGTAAATTAAGTTGATGGTTATTACTAATTAAATATGATGTGAGAGATTACAGAGTAACAGAAACTCACGTGTGGTTTTTGCCGATACAAATAAAGTCGGTACAATATGCACTACAATTAACTAGTAGATCCTATCTTGAAAAGATACTTCATTTAAAAACTAATTACTATAAAAAACTAAAAAATAATTTTTAGAAGTTAAAAAGAACAGATCCTATATACAGCCTAGAGCCAAGACAACAGCAGACGCACTGTTCACAATCCGTTCCATAAACTGTACGCCATACATGCACGGAGAACGGCGAATCCCCGCTGCAATATGCTTGCCATCGTATACGTACGTGCGTCCGGTTTGCTGGCTGAGCCACGCCCACGCGCGCGCGCCGATGGTTTCGCTAAATCTGCGAGCGTTGGTTTCCTCAAAACCGGGAAAACGACGCACCGCAAAATCTGTGCGTTGTTTCTGCGCTTTTCTGAATTGTCGACCGGCCCGGTTGATGGCGAACCTTGGGTGCCCATGGATTTAGCTGCTGAAACCGGTGGTCACATGAGATGTGTGACGGCAACTCATCCCATTTGTCGGCTTAAAAGATGGTATTTAGCTGCTGAAACAGGGGAGCGAAGGAGGATACGATTAGCACGAGCGACTGAGAGATGGCGAGCGCTGCGGCGGCGAAGGCGTCGTGGATGGTGGCGATGAGCGTGGGCGCGGTGGAGGCGCTGAAAGATCAGGCCGGTCTCTGCCGCTGGAACTACGCGCTCCGCTCGTGGCACCAGGGTGCGAAGCCCAACCTGCGCGGCGGCGGCTCTCGGGCCGCCGGGAGGATGGCGCCCGCAGCAGCGGCTAGTTCGGCTGCGGCGGAGAGGAGGAGAGCCAAGGAGGCCGAGGAGGGGATGAGGACGGTCATGTACCTCAGCTGCTGGGGCCCCAATTAGACACGATCAGATCAGATGCTAGCTTCTTCTGTTTGTTAATTTGGAATCTAGCAAGATGATCTTAATTGCTTCTGGCGTCGATCTTTCGCTACGAGATTGTAGTGATCGAAGGAGCTTTGCTCTAGGCTCTAGCTAGTTTATGTATATGTAATATTGCTAATGATAAGATGATTGAAACAAGATCGATTTTCAAAAAGATTTGAAATTCTCATTTGACTACGGTTTTCTTTGATTTCTAGCCAAAACCTACACCCAATCTCACCATCCAAATCCTTGCTACATTGCTCCAACGGTGGATTTTTGCGTTGGCACTGTGCACCATCCAAAAAAATTTCTCCATCGCTTCTGGTTTTGCCGTCGCCCGAGCTCTCTCACTTGCTCCCACGCCTTCGCGCCCGCCTGTTCTGTGCGCACTGTCGACATCGTACTATCCGTACTCCCTCCCCTAACACTGCCCCGCCACGCGTCAAGCGCTGCCAACCCCTCCCGCCACCGCCTTTGCTCCCTTCTCCCCCTTCTATCGATAACCCCACCCAGACCGCCTTTGATTGCTGAAATATCACGCTCTAGCTAGTAGATTCATTCCCCTTAGCCACCGCGCTGCACTTTCCCCGCGTCTTCCCGACTGCGCCATGCGCTGCTGCCACCATAGCCCATACATTGTGCCAAACCGCCTTCGCTACTCTATTTAAACCTCCAAGCACCCTAGGGTGAAGCATTGGTGCTCAAGTAAGCCACCCACACCCACGATCAAGCCCCGACCGGTGCATCGCCGCCGATCACCGAAATTCACCAAGGTAAGCTATACTTCGATTCTCGTTGTATAGCTTGTCATTCTTCGATTGCATTCGCCAACAGCCTCTTCTTGGCCCCAGAAATCTCCCTGAGCTATCACCCTAGCTCCTCGAGCCTCCTTCTTCCCTGTCGCCGAAGCTCACCGCTCGGCCGAAGCATCCCACCATGGACAGCCCAACCTCGACCATCTCTGCCCAATCCACTGCTTCCCCCGAGTCTCCTCTAACCCCCAGGATACTTAAATGCGGATGCTACTGTCCGTTTAGCCCTTTGAAAGCTTTGGTGCCATTCAAACAACTCGCAGAGGAAATGCCTCACCGCCGGCGAACGTCGCCTCCCCTGCCATCGCCGACCCTAAAAATAGAACCTTGACACTCCCAGGAGCCCAATCATGGTCCCCGATTCCATCGCAGACCCCTCTAGCCCCACCGATTGCCATCACTCACTTCCTCTGTTTTCTGTCGCCGCGCTCGTTCAGCCAAGGAAGATGAACAGTAACCGCATGTTACTGTTCACCCGACCCGACCGTCTGTTAACCTGGCCCGCAATGAGCAGTCTCCGACCCGGTAAGCATAGTAAACCCGACCCGCAATGAGCAGTGTCCGACCCGGTAAGCATAGTAAACCCGACTCGTTACTGTTCACCAAACCCTAAAAAGCATATATACACCCATTTCGATCGTTTCGAACCCCTCTATCCATCCCTCAGTTCTGTTTCCCCGTATTAGACACCTATAAACCCTAAACCCATTTTATTTGATTTTTCTGGATTTTATTTCTTTATTTTATTTATTTCTTTCTAGCTTAACCCTTCGAGCATGGAATTGAATTATTTTCTTTTGCTCTGCATTAGCTCACGACATTGAAGGTCAGCCAGTCCAGGAAGAAGAAGCTCAAGATCAAGCTCTACATTGGCTAGTGGAATGTCGACTGCCTGTGTTACCATGTCCCTACCGGGTAGAGGCTATACAAAGAGATGAGCAGTGAAGAACCTTGTTCTCCCAACTCAGTCGCACGCGAAAATGTTGCGTATCTATAGCTTGACATTATGGGTCTAAGGTATCTTGTGGGTAAAGCTGGGCAACTCTGAATAGTCATTTATAAATGGTATTCGGATACACCGTGCTTTCGGTATTTGAAGCTGTGTTTACTGGATGATTCCAATAACGAAGCATAAGTAGATTTGGAAATGAGTTGAAAATGTTGAAGGTTGGTAACCAAGCTATTGAAACCCCAATTCCTTAAGAAGTTATTATTCTTCTGTATTTAAAAACGTTTTCAAATAAAATCGCATCCACAAATACTTTTAAAAAAACTATATCCCCATCTTTTGAAAATCCTGGCAAGTAGCTATTTAGTATTTCTCCATGTGACTTGTTGAGTACAGTTGGTTGTACTCATGCTTGCTAAAATTATAAATAGAAGAATATGCTTGCTAAGAATATGAAGAAATCTACGAACATGACGCTGAGGAGCACTATGATATAGACGACGTCTGGTGTTAGGGTTTATTCTATATTCAGGCATGTCAGTGGAGTTTCTTTGTGTATTGTAATGTAACTTTGAGTTATGTGCCCCGCTATGTAAAAATTGGCTGTTAAGTCTTAATTTTGTAATAATATTTGGTTTTTATGCTTAAATTTATTTGGCAATGATGTATATTTATCTACAATACTCATAGTTGAACAATCTTGAGTACTTACGAAGGAAATCCTAGCAACCCAGAAATAAGGCGTTACAGTGACGACGACAAGTTTTATGATCACCTGAACAAAACGAACCTCCGAGAGAGATTCAGAACGCATGGTGATAATCGAGTCAACGAACGTCTGTGGTTACTTGTCCAGTGGCATTTAATTAGCCACAACTTGTAATTGTTCATCCTAATCGATCTCCAAATTTTGAGGATCATGCAAGTTGCATTGTCAAGTACTGAATTTTCTTTTCTTTCTGCTGGTGGCCTGCCATGGGCTAACTGAGCGTGTTTGCCATGGGCTAACTCCCGGACCAAATAAGCTAGCTTAACTGCCTCTGTTCTCCTAAATGACTGAACGGTAAGTACACTCAGAATAACAGATTGGTATGTTAAGGAAAAGGGGCCAGCTGAGAGTCACGGCAAGAGCGTAGTAAGTCGTGTAGTGGTTACTGCCTTGCTTTACTGTTCCTGGTATCCTGAAAACCATTGCCTCTACACTACTACATACAGTATTATTATAGACGGTTTAAAACCGTCATCACAGACGATTTCTGAACCGTCTGCGTTTATGTGTCAGTGATAATAACTGGTTATCACAGACGGCTCCCACACCGTCTGTGATAACTTACGATACAGACGGTAGTCAATGATTGCTGCAAGAGGCAATCATGTTATTTTCGAACCCATGAAATTCAAGAAGTATTAACAACTATATAGTTTAACATATCTTATCAGGCGTTGGGACACTTCCTCATCTACGGGGTTTTTGAAAGAGGAGACATCCGAAGAGGTGGTTGATGGCCTCGCTCTTAACTAGTTTCGGGCGCGCTCGTTTGAGATCCCAGCAAATAGCGGGGAGGCCTCCGATCGGATTGTGATCTCGTCCTGCATCCTCCACTGTGGGATTTTACCCGCGTACTCCGGTTCCCACCGAGCCACGTGACCGACCAAGCCAATTGGTGCAACCCGTCACTCGAACATTCCCTTCGATATTTCTTGCATTCCCTGTGCCACGCTTGAGTTCAACCATCTCACCCAGCATTCTCGACCGTTTTGGATCTCGGCTCCTCCATGAGTGTAGTCCCGGTTTTTACCGTTGACTATAGTTGACTACAAGTTTTTTGCACATACAAAGACCAAGAAATCATTTTTGATCATAAGTCCTTCATAACTTGATCCACGTTAGCTTAAATATGCTTCATACAACATAAAATTTATTAACCTAGGACAATCAGACACGATTCATGATCAAATTCTCAAATTCAGAACTCTCAACAGAATTCAGACCTTAGTTGGTCTGACCGTCATGTACGGTCGGTCTGACCGCTCTATGCCCAAAAACCCGAGATACTAGTCTGATCGTCACCTCCTGACCGGTCAGACCGGTTACATCAGTCAGGCCACTCAATAGGGCGATCTGACCGCCTAAACATAAAATTACTAGACTAGAAATTCAAATCATTATAAATTTAAATTTTAACTCAACATATATTAATAATGATTTATCATAAATATTTTTAGATCTTTCCGTATCGAAGCTGTCTGTCTCTAGACGAAAGGGTGAGAGAGATGATTTTCTTCCTGACTGCACTCAGTAGGATAAGACATACTAGCGGTGAGTCATCATCATTGAAGAGAACTTTGTTTGTCACTTGTCAGTACCATACGCAAAGATGATGAGTTGAAGACCAGTGACACAAACAGAGTACAAGAGGACATGATACTACAGCATGAGAGCTGAGAGCATCCGGCCCCTGGTATCCCGGAAACCACTGCCCACCAAAACGGCAAAACCATCCTCTATTTAACCACTCAAAACTTATCAATCCCTCCCCCACTTCCGTTCCTCTGTTTAACTACCCAACGGCAGTGGCCGACCACAAAACTTTAGAATAGATAATGGAGGTTACAAAAATACTATTTAATAAAAAAATATAAAGATTTATAATAACAAAAATTGAAGCACAATTATTCATACCAGAGACAACATCTCAAATAAAATAAAAAATTATAAGATAATTAAAAATTAATGTAATGATGTTTCATGTCTTGAAAGTGAGATATAATATCATCCTTCTTAACTTGCAAAAAAGATTCTCGTTCAAAAAATGTAATAAGCAATCATTCAAATATCACTCCTCTATTCTATTTCTTAGCTTATTCTTAACATACTTCATTGAAGAAAACTCTCTCTTAACACTAGCAGTTGCTACGAAAAGAATTAGCACCAATTTGAGAAGCTTGTAAACTATTGCATAACGGAGGTTCTTCTTTGTTTGAACAAGCATAATTAAAAGTTCAGAAAGGTTGTTTACTTTTTTAAACCTTTCATCTCTACGTATATCAGTAATGAAGTGTGTAAGCTGAAATGGAAGGTGCATCAATTCCGTGCTTGAGAAATCCTTAGGATAAAACAGAGCAAACCTAACCAAGCTGTTCTTATCATAAGCAGCGAATGAATTAGTAGAATTGAACGATGCCATGCAAAGAAGCAAATCTGTGTTTACCTCATCAAACATGTCGTTAAGCTCTCGAAGCTGTCTACAATAACACTTAAGAACATTTCAACATGGAAGTGATGGAGATTCCTGACTTTTTTTGAAAAAAAACCTTTTGGATCTTGCAACTGACTTATAGAAACCATCCAGTTGAGCAACTTTGATGCCATATTCACACAAAAGGGAGTGACATCTTTAAGAAAAGAATCACATCTATCATCTCCCATAATAACTGCAATTGAGTCTTTGCCAAATAAATGAGATCAATAGCATTAACGATATCTTGATATCTCTTTTGCAAAGTATTGCTTAAGTCATCTGTGTACCCAAATATGGTTAGCAATAAGTGTGCTATGAAAACAAACTCAAATGACTCAAATAATGTCAACATAGTTTGAGCATGTGCATCCTTCGTGCTTGAAGAGTGATCTTCTCTAATCTTTATAAGAACTCGCCGGATTGAAGGATACAAAAAAGTAACATGCATAACAGTTTTATAGTGAGAACCCTAATGAGTATTACTTGGCCTACTCAAGCTCATCTCTTGATTTAAACCTCGGCCAGTTTCAATGTCACCTAATTCTAATGCTTCCACAATCTGTTGAGCTTGAGCTACTCGAAGCATTTGTATCTTTTTACAAGACATGCAAAGAACACTCAGCAAATATGCAAATTGCTAAAAGAACCAAACACAATCACCATTCTCCTTAGCAATAGCAACAAAAGTTAATTGAAGTTGATGGGTAAAGCAATGAACATAATATGTAGAAGGAGACTCATCTATAATTAGTTTCTTTAGATCATTCACTTGAGCCTTCATGCTACTAGCTCCATTATATCCCTGCCCATGACAAGTCAACCCTTGAGGAAAAGAAACCCCAAGCACTTAAGTGAATAGGTCAAACAAGATTTATACATAACCTTTTGTTGTTTTGAGTTTGAAGCAAAAGACTTCTCGATTGATGCTTTTGGTTTAATGAATAAATCATATTTCTCTTGATCTTCATTGTAGGCACTAGTAATTGCTCCAACATGTTTGTCAAATATATTTTTCATATTCCAATTTTTAAATCCCTTGTTCACTAAAGTATCTCCACCAGCACAATTAATTTTATCCTTGAACAAATAACAAACAAAGCAGAAAACAGTATCTCGTTCCACATTATACTCAAGCCAATTATATTGATCAAACAAGCTGGCTAAGAAGTGATGTATACCTCCAATATTTCTCTTTAGAAAATCATATGCCGATGATTGACATGGTCCTAATGCAATGTATCCCTGTCTCACTACATCTTGTTCATTGAAATTATAGCATGTGATGGGAATTCTCTTTCTGGGATTATATGGAAGCTAATCAACATCATAGATGGCCTCATCATCACATCCATCGTCTTTTGTTATTGGAGACAATGGGAAATCCATCTCAGGTTTGTGCTTGCGCCTACCTTAGATTATATGCTTAGAGTGCCACTGTCATCATGTGTGTACACTACCAGCTGTAGCTCGGTATCGTTAGAAGGAAAATTGGTCTGATTCTGAACTTGCTTTCATTATAAATTGGTTTTGGCAACGAGCTTTCCAGCTCTTTCTCATAAATATTTGAAATCTGCAAACTTCTTCATTTTTTAAAACTCAAAGATCTACAAAATCAAACATATACCAAAGATCATATTAGCAGTGGAGTTAATAATTGAAAACACATAAAACTAAAATGATCACCCCCCTCGTCAACTGATATTTGTTAACGCAGTCCGCAAAGCTAACACTCCCAATCCATTACAAATTCCAAAATTACAACGCAAAATAGCTCAACGCCTCAACCTAAGAAAAGATGGAAAATAACTCGAGTTGTCACCTCAGAATAAAACACTCATCCATGAAAATACCGATCGATGTGCGGTGAATTGCTGGTTACTACAAAGCTCGTACTGTCCTACGCCTAGAGGATGTGTCAAACACTAGAATGCAAAATCCTAGTAGCAAATGGCTACTCAAGTGAGCGATTCTAATTTTACAACAATCCTTGATCTCCCAGCCACCTTATGTGACACAATACATTGCTTGAAGTCGCTACAATTTTTTTAAAAAAAACATATTTTTCACGCGAATCATAACACTTTTGTAACAAGTTTTGTTTCTGTTAACAAAACAAACCAGGTTGCTTTGCGGCTTTGCCCTTGTTCAATATGGCCAAACTCCAAATTATCTCATTGACTCATTGACATTATTCAAGTGTATCGCATGAATCCATTACTGCTCATAAGTCGTAAACCTTATCGAATGCTTCAAAGACCGAATTAAGGCAATTCAGCCTTCCTAATGTTCTAAGTAGAGCTGGGCATCGGGCCGGGCTTTTTTGGGCCCGCCCGAAGCACGGCCGGCCCGGCACGGCCCAAGCACGGCACGGCACGAACAGCGGGCGGGCTGGGCCTGGACAGCCGCACGGTGGGGGCACGGCACGGCACGGCGAATCGTGCGTGCGTGCCCGGGCGGCAAGACGCAGACGGCCAAGACGGCCAAGACGGCGGGCACGGCGGGGCACGCCACCGGGCGGCCTCGCCGCTCCACCACGGCGACTCGGCGAGCACGGCATGCACCACGAATCACGATGCAAGAACCAATCCCAATCTCAAAGTTTCAACTAGTAAAGCATGTGCATGCAAAGTAAAGAGGAGAGGAAAGGTAGCACCAGAGGCCACCGCATGTTCTAGCCCCCACCAAGCCGAGCACGGAAGCCACCCGCCACGCACTGAGAGCCCAAAGACCCCACGGTGCAACCTCCGGATCCGGCGAGCTCGAGTCCCGATCTAGCCGTAGGGGAGGCCGACGACCGTAGATCCGCCGAAACCCACCGATCTGGACCGGATCCGCCGGATCCGAGCCGAGGAGGAGGCGTCATGACCGTGAGTAGAGGTAGTAGTCGGTAGGAGGTGAGAAGGGGGAAGGAAGGTGAGGCGGCGAGGCACCAGGAGTAGGGAGTGGGTGCCAGTGGAGAAGGGGAGGAGGCGAGGCGGTAGTGGAGAGGAGGCGCAGGGAGGCGAGAAGGCGAGAGAGGCGACGGTGGAGCCGAAGGGAATCAGGAGAGGAAGAAGAGAGCGAGGCGACGGCGTATGAGTAAAGAGAGAGGAGTGTGGGCGTCGGTGAAAAGAAAAGAGGAGGCAAGGCGTTCTTGTGCTGTGTGCAGGTGAGAAGGCCGTGGGTGAGCGAAGAAAAGAAGAGAGAGAAAGAAAGAGAGAAAATAGAGGATTTAATTGCAGTTTAGCTATTTTAGTAGTATTGTTGTCGCTATTAATTTCTTGTTTTTCGTTAGATTTAGATTTAAAAAGAAAATTGAAGTATTATGATGTTATGATGAGTAAGATGAGAAAAGAAAAGAGGAGAAAAATAAAGAGAGAAAGAGTAAGATGAGTTAAGAGATGGATGAAGCTCAGGACCAGTAACGCAAGTCTGGAAGTGAGAAAGTCCCAGACGCTATATGCGTTAGGTGGAGTGTTGGGCCGGGAGCCGGTCCAACCAAACACTATTGGAAGTCGGTGGAGCCCAAGTGAGCGACTTGCTAAAAAAAGAGAAGATTGGATGGGAAAAAACACTGAAAAAGCTGAAAGTTTTGATTCTATGTTTATAACGTATAGTAGGCAACGTTCACATAACGTATGCAAGAGCTCCATTTCTTCACCAAGGAGGTTCTTCTCCCTTTTACTTTCTTCTGTTCTGGCCCTCTGGAAGTCCGATTGCATCGCGGTTTGATCCTGTGTGTATATGAGATGAGGATATGTGTGTGTATGTGATGAATGTATATTATTTCAAACAAATATCAGTATGTTATATATATGTATGAAACTACATGACTTAGAACAGAACACTACAACAACTTACATCAAAGTGTGTTACCTTGTGAAATGCGGCATGGCTGATAGATCCAGTAGAAAATGAAACATCTACCCCCTTTTATCATCACACAGGGGAAAGTGGCTTTCTACTTGTTATTACAACTCTGGCGTAAGATTCCTTCAAGTTCTAACATGATCATGTGAACCAGAAGTCTCAAGTCCAATCTTGCATCAACCATATATAGCATACAC